>CAUZXS010005462.1:2500-85587 GCA_963585895.1 Sepioteuthis lessoniana | reverse complement strand
GTGTCTTTTTATTATTTTCTTCCTTTCGTTCTCCCTCTCAGCATTTGAATATTCTATCATCATAATTAGAATTCCTTGGTCAATGAGGAAGGAGGTGTGGGGTCTGTGAAGCCGGTTGAGAATGGGAGAGTGATGGTGGTGAGAGATTAAAAAGTCTTTTTTATAAGACGAAACGAACTTTTTCTTCTTCTTTCAACTTTGCCGACGTAAGACTTACCATTTTCCTTTGATGTTTGTTGCGCCGTATCATAAAAGACATTTTTCACATTTCTTATATGTATGCGCAGATGTGCATGGATTTCTATGTGTATGTACTCACATACACACATACATGAGCTTATATATATATATATATATATATAGTTTGTTGCTTTCATACTGTATTTATTTTCGGGTGGTGGGTTGTAGCGAGTAAACAAGGGGTGGTCCAAGTGGGGGGACCAGTTTCTTTCTAATATGTCCGAAAAGACTTATACTGAAAGTTAAAAAAGTCGTGTGGGAAGTGAGGGAATCCTTCTTATTCTAAAAAATTTTTAATTGCATCTTTGACGCCTTTACAATTTGCTTCTTAAAAATGAGTGTCGTGATGCAGATTTTACGACCTTTGCAATTGGTTTTCGATATTTTCCTTAAATATGACGGGTTTGACTCACTCTCCACATACACACAACATACACACATATATGTGCGCTCATGAATATATAAACAGATAGATGCACATATATACACGTTTTCCCTGTTGTAAGCTTTTGCTTAGACGGGGCACGAGGCTGCATGAATGGAACACCCAATGAGACTCGAACTCACTCGTGAAGGTTTGCTAGTCTAGCTTGCTAACCATTACACCCCCTGAGATCTCGTGTAACTGTGAAACCAGTTACATTATTATCTTTAACATTCTTAAAAACTAAAGTAAAAAAATGAATAAATAAAAAGCAGGTAAAATTTTGGTCATGGAAGAACGTAAATTTTAACAATTTTAAACACTGAAAACATTGTTTTTTAAAAAAACGTTACTCGTCTTTTTGTTCCATTCAAATTATTTCATCATTTAATATAGCTTTTTTTTCATTTGAAAAAGAAATAAAACAAAATATAATCGAATCATTTAATCAATTATTTATCCATAATATTAGTATGGAAAATGCCCTGATCAGTCGTTTGAAAGAATCTAAATGAGAAGAAAAATAACTGTACAGATACTTCGAGCGACAAATTAAGGAAATTGCACCAGAACGACTGAACACAGCTAAGAAGGAGAAAACTTAAGAAAGAATCAGAATCTCTAATAATTACAAAATAATGCAATAAGGACAAAAAACGATGATACACAACGGATTAACAAGGGTGGTTATGCAGGGGTAATCACATAATAAGCGAATGAAAGTGTGGGAAAGATGATCGACTTGGAATAATGAAAGAGAATGAAATTTAACCATACTAACATATCAGAATGAGTCCAAAAAATAAAAAGTATAAACTTTTCTGGTACTTTGAAATACAAACGGATCACACAATTCCGGCCAGAAGACAAAACCTAGTTTTAATTAATGATAAGATATGGACTTGTCATCAAGCAGTGTCTGCCGTTCCCGCAGAAAACTGAGTGAAGATAAAAGAAAACCAAAAACTGCCAAATTCTTTGACAGAGAGCTGAAAAAGTTATGATGGTGATACCAGTCGTCGTTGGTGTCTCTGGAACAATATCCAGGACAAGAAAACAGATTGGGTAAAATGGTTATCAGAAGAAAAAGCGAGATCTACAGACCACAAAAATAAGCTATGATAGTTTGAAGAGTCCACGAAATCAGCGGAGACTTGCAGTCATTCAGACTCCACAGAAAAAAAACAACAGTTAGAGCTGGGGAGAAAAACTCACAATAATAATAATAATAATAATAATAATAATAATGATAATAATAATAATAATTTGACCATACGGACATGTGGTATATGCACAACACGGAATCCATCCCGGTCCCGGGAAATGAGATGCACAAACTTCTCTGGGGTTTTGAGATACAAACGGGTCACCTAATATCGGCCAGACGACCAGACATAGTTATAGTAAAAAATAAATAAATAAAAATGAACCTGCCAAATTGTGGACTTTTAATCCCAGCAGATCACAGAGTGAACATAAAAGTGAAAAGAGAGATAAGTAGAGAACTAAAAAAAAATGATGGAACATAAAGGTGACCGTGATACCAATTATGGTTTGTACACTTAGGACAATCTCAAAAGGATTTGTCAAGGTATTGGAAAATTTGTAAATAAGAGGACAAGTAGAAACCATCCAGACTACAGCATTGCTAAGGTCGGCCAGAATACTGAGAAGAGTCCTGGAAACTCGAAGATACTTGCTGTCACTCAAACTCCAAGGTAGACCCATCAGCTAACGTTTGTGTGAAAAACGTTCAAAGGGGTAAATGATAAAGATCAACCACCTAATGTACATGGACAGCATTAAATTGTTTGCCAAAAATGAAAAAGAATTGGAAACCTTTCATACAAGCACTGAGGATACACAGTCACAGATAGAATTTAGCATAGAAAAATGTACCATGCCAATAATAAGAAGCAGAAAATGGCAAATGACAGAAAGAATTGAACTATCAAATCAGGAAAAAATAAATAAATAAAACACTCCGTGGAAAGGAAACCTACAAGTACTTCGAAATAGTGGAACCAGACACCATTAAACAAGCGGAGGTGAAAGAAAAAATTAAAAAAGATTATCTCAGGAGAACGAGAAAACAACACGAAACCAAAGTATATGGCAGAAATCTCATCAAAAGGATAAGAACCAGGGTTGAACCCCTTGTAAGATACTCGGGACCATTTTTAAAGTGAGCGAGAGAGAACTTCAACAAATGGACCAGAGAACAAGAAAACTCATGATGATGCATCACAGTGATGACATAGCCAGGCTCTATGGGTCAAGAAAAGAAGAAAGGAGACACCTCGACAACATTGAGGATAGCGTCAATACATCGATAAGACAACTCGAAGACCACATAAAAAAAGTACAAAGAAAATACAAATGATAGTGACTAGAAACAGCATAAGGATCAACTGAACAACAATAATGATGATTCGGTGCCTTGAGATGGCCCTGTACAAGACTCGCAAAAGTAGACAGGCGAGGAAAAAATAAGATAATTCAATGTCTTGAAGTGGTCCTGAACCAGTCTCGCAAAGCAATTCAGTGAAGATTCGTATCTCGCCTGTGTGTGTGCATCCCCGCCGTCTTTGACTCTATCCCTTACTCTACTCATACGTACATTTCGAGTAATAAAAAGAAAAGAAAAGAAACAGATTAGATTTTTGTACATTAGCATTGTTGTTTTTCTTTGTATACAGCAGCACAAAACAACACCATAAGGACTAACAACGTTATAGCAAAAATAGACAAGACACAATAAAATAGCAAATGTAGGTTATGTGGTAATAAGTGACTGCTGCAAATTAGTGTAAAAGAAGTATAAGACTAGACACGACTGTATGGGAAAGGTGATACACTGGGAATTGTGTAAGAAATTGAAATTTGACCATACGAATAAGTGGTATATGCACAACTCGGAATCCGTCCCGGAGAATGGACTTTGAGATACAAACGTATCACCTAATATCGGCCAGACGACTAGACCTAGTGACAGTCAAAAAAAAAAAAAAAAAAAAAAAAAGAGAGAGAGAACCTGCCGAATAGTGGACTTTGCCATCCTGGCAGACCCCAGAATATGACATGGTGATTGCTTGGAAGAGGAAATTTTAAGAGAGAGACGGGATCTTTTTTGAGTAGCAAAAATTAATGACATAAAGATCCAATAAATCAAAGTGTAAATTGATCATACGCAACAGGATCGCTTGTGTCGGTGATATGGAGACAGTTAATCATATCATAAGTGAATGTTTGGCAAGACTGTGGGGAAGGATTAAAATTTGATCATACAAACTCTGTATATACACACAAACCAGAATATATGTTCTAGAAAACAAGATGCATGAAATCCTCCAGGACTTTGAGATATAAAACTGGTCACTTAAAATTATGGTAACATTGTTTGGCCAGAAGGTCAAACATGATGTTATAAAAAAAAAATTTTTTTTCACCTGGTGGATTTTGTTGTTCTGGTGAATCACAGAGTGAATATGAAACAAATGAAAAGATAGATAAATATTTGAATCTTGCCAGAGAATTAAAAAAACAACTCTGGAATATGAAGATAGTCTTGGTACCAAGGACTAAGAAAAGAAACTGACGAAACTGGAAATCAGAATTAAAACTATCTTAACTTTGGCATTGTTAAGATCGACTATGATACTCAGAGGAGTCCTGAAAACTCGAGTGGAAGACTACTAACTGATTATGGAATGAAAAATTTGCATAGGATATGAAGATTGCTTCGATACATGGATATCACGACTCGAAACTACATAAAAAAAGCAAAGAAAGACTAATTACTGCGACCAGAAATAACAAACAAAACACCCATCATCAGAAAAACAACTAGAAAATAAGAATGGGAAGAAAAAGTATTGTACATTTCAAGCGACAAATAAGTGAAATCTCATAATAGAAGAATTGGACATGGCGAAGAGAGAGAAACTGAATCTCTTCTAATAGCAGCATAAAACAGCGCAATAAAGCATAAATAGATAAGACGCAACAAAATAGTAAATGTCGGTTATGTAGTGATAGAAACGAAACGATCAATCATATAATAAGCATGACAGTGATACCACTTGTAATTGGTGCAATTGAAACAATTCCAAAAATAATGGTTAAGGGACTGGAAGACTTGGAAATAAGAGCACGAGTGGAGACCATCCAGATGACAGCAATATAAAAATCGGCCACAATATTGAGAAAAATCCAAAAGACTTGAGGAGACTTGCTGTCACTCAAACTATAGGGAAAAATGATCAGCTAACGCTGGTATGAAAAACTCTATCAAGTTCAGTATGTATGTTGCACAAAGCCAAAACTGAATAAATTGACTATTTAAGTCCGGTTGCCTAATCCTAACATTGATAGAATATAAAGAAAGGCATGATAAAATAGAACATCTTTTCTTTTGAAAACATGTACATATTATGAACGGCCCAGTCGGCTGGGGCTGTAGAATACTAATGTCATAAATATGACACAAAACCATCATTGCCATTACTCCCAGATCCAATCTGACCGGGAGAGGTAGCACCTATGGCTCAAATAGAACTGATATTTAAGCTGTGTGCCGACTAACGACTCATACTAAACTAAATTGTTAGAAATAGAACTGTTTAATCACTTAACTATGAGTTAACAAACGGCGGATGATTAAATGAATTATTTGTGATACATAGCAATACTTGGAACCATTTAACTGAGTGCAAACGAATGAATAATGTTGAACAGAATTAATTAGACATAAATGGCAATATTTGAAACTCTTTAACTATGAGTCTAAATCGAATTACTGATATAACATAGCAATATTTAACTGTGTGCAAAAGAATGAATTGTATTCAATAGAATAATTCATGTTAAATAACAATACTGTCATCACTTCACTGTCTGCAAATAAATGATTAATACTGAAGAGAATTATCAGGGTTAGATAGCAATAATTGAACCCATTTAACTGTGTAGAAATAATACCAATACTAGTGTGTAAATTAATTAGATCTAACACATTTAAAAATGAAATTACCAACAAACTATTTGTGCAAACAAATGACTGGGGTTGAATTGTGATTGTTATATAGTAATACTTGTGGCTATTTAGCTGTGTACTGGTAAATGATTGGTAGCAAATAGAAATACTTGAAACCATTTAACTGTGTACAAAAAAATGAGTTCGTTTAAAAATGTTATCTACAAAATCATATATTTAAAATATATGTATTATGTATTATATATCTCCTCAGAGGAGTACTAGTCATAAAAGGATTGGTACAGGGACTTGAGGACTTAGAAATAACAGGACGAGTGGAGACCATCCAAACTACAGCCAGAATACTGAGAAGAGTCCTAGAGATTTGAGGAGACTCAAACTCCAGTGAGAAAGCATTAGCTAATACTGGTGTGAAAAAACTCGAAAATAATAGGAGCAGCACAAAGCAACGCCATAAGGACCTTGAAGATCTACCTAGGGCGATGAACGATAGGGAGGAGTGGCGAGAGAGGGTCAGGGATATCCGTGCTGCCAGCACGATATGATGATGATGATGATGTTAAAGCGAAAATTGATAATACTCCTCAAAATAGCAAGTGTAGGTTATGCAGGGAAAAAGATAAAACGATTAATCCCACAGTAAACGAATGCAGCGAACTAGCACAGAAGGAGTACAAAACTAGGTGCGATTGGGTGGGAAAGGTTTTCCACTGGGAATTGTGCAAAAGATTGAATTTTTAGTCGGTTTTACTCGTGTTTCGCTGCAATTTTATTGATACAGAATTTCGAAAACAATAAATATAGAAATTTGGATGGTAAGTTGTGACAAAATTTTGAAAAGAGTAAAAACGATCAGTTTAATAATAAGAGCGTAATTATAATAATAAATGTACCATAAGTTGTAACGGATACAGACGTTTGCTTAAAACAAATTCTAAATTAAATCATCTGCAGGTTCAATTCTGACTACACGTAAACAAGGAAAACTAACTATAGCTTAACTCTTGTACCTTCTTATGGTTAATAGAACAATGAACCCCCGTCTTCATCTTTATTGTTATATTCACAACGGGGTTCGGTTCGAAATTTTGTGTATGCTCTCGAGTTCGACATAAAGCACTAGAAGGCCGAAAGAAGCATCAGTCGAAACGTTGTGAATATAACAATAAAGATGAGTACAATAATCTAAAGGATAAAAATTATCACGCTGAATTTCCCGAATTTAAACAAATAAAGACTTGATTTATATATTTTTAGCTAGCTATTTTAAAAATGAATAGTATACATCTTTTTTTTTTATGGAGGGATTAAAAACTGACAATCAAATTTTCAAGATCAATATGTAACGTATCCTTCCCGCTTTTTGGATGGTTGCTTGTTTGCTTGTTTGTTTGTTTGCTTGTTTGTTTGTTTGGGTTTTATGCCATATCAACTTTTGTAAGTTATTTAATGCCAAATTCATTTTATACATATAAACAGTTCTATTTCAAACATTTCAGTTTAGCATAAGTACACAGTTTGATTGTCATTATATATATATATATATATATATATATATATATATACGATGATTGTTGGCAAAGAAAACGCCTCTGAAAAAGTTTTTAATGATAAAAATAAATTCGAAAAGAAGAAAAACAAGAACATGAGGAAAGAAAGAGTAAGATAAAGAAGAAATCTATTTACTAGCAAATAAAGTATCCATAAACCAATTAATTTATGCTCCTATATTTCGGCTATTACACACCTAAGCAAACATACAAAGCACAAATGATGACGCCTATATGTTCATGCATAAGAAAAGAAACAATATATATGTGTGTGTGTGTGTGTGTGTGTGTGTGTGTGTGTGTGTGTGTGTGTGTGTGTGTGTGTGTGTGTGTGTGTGTGTGAAGTCTGGTTCTTTTTGCCATGTTTGACATATTATAAACAATGCGATATCTGCCCAGACACTTTCATGACAATTTTTTCGATTAACCAGAATCGCAAAGTTGCAGCATTTAAAACGATCCACCTTGAAGAGCCTAAATGTGCCAAAAATCGTTTTATGTAGCTATCCTGATTTTTTAGGTAACTTAAAGGAACCAATATCATCATAAAACTTTAATATTATTAAAAAAAAAGAAATAGTCAAGATCTATTAGCTGCGATAATGATTATAAGTTTGCTACGGCTTGCCATCGCGATAACTTAAAAAACAAGGCTATAGATGAATAAAAAATATTTGTTAACATAGAAATGTTGCCGTATTTTGCTGGGAATTATTACATATTTTTCAAAATCATCCATACATATGAATGCCAATGTTTGTATGTTTTGTTTTTTTTTAACACTCCAGTTAAATTGTTTTTGTTTTTGTTGCAATAAGCAATAATCAGTTTTTGTTTTATAATTTTCTAAACTCTTGATTCATTTTTAAGTAGAGGTTACTTGTAAAGACACAAAAATAATTGTTTTCCCTTCGATTACAGGCGTACCTTCCATTGATTACATTAGAGTTTAGACTCCTATTACTTTTTCTTTGGCATTTGTTTTTCGAACGGAGATGTAGTTTTTTAGTCCGGGCCCGTAGAAGGAAAAACGGACATGATTTTTATTTTTATTCGTTGAACAAAATAGATACGTTATTTGCAACTCCGACAAAGTACCCCATTTCACCACGCTAAAAAAAAAAAAAAACAGAAGATATTTACATTAGCTTTTTCCGCTCATGTCATAGACGGGAGAAACGTAGTCTTCGCTCGAAGAGCGAAATGAAACATTTACATTACACTTCTTTGAAGCTCCTTTCATGGTACGCTTGTTAGTGGCGCAATATGTATAATTCATTTGCTATAGGACACGTTGTTAATTGTTTTAGCATTTCTTATATTGATATATTTACCTATCAAAAGTTTGAATTGTTTATATGAGTTTGTATCATCTATCCTTTCCGTTTATTCAGTGTAAGTGTATCAATGGATATATTAAGGCTATTATTAGAACTTGATGAGTAGGAAAACATTAAACATCCTTCCTGCCCCCGCCACCAATGAATAGTCAAAAACAATCGCCCCATAATCACGCCAATTTTGTAGAACAAGTTTTTAAAATATTTACTGTAATTTTTATCACAATCGAATCCGTAGAAATCTTTAAATTATGATATTGGACGCTACTGTTTGTATGTCTGACATGAATAGCAAGATTTCTTTCAATATTCTCAGTGAAAATGATCAGAGTCAACTTATTTAAGAATCCAGTCAAATCCTTGGCTGTACAGGACACTCATAGTGGTAGTGAAAGTTATGTAATTTTGATTCCAGGTAAAATCCTGGATCTTGAATGCAGATTTTCAAAACAGGCTGGCCATCATGACTCATATACAAAAGCCTACCTACACCAATAACTATTTTAATTAGAGCTAGATGAAGCTAATCTTTGCAAGTATCTGTTTTTGTGTGTCTGCAATAATTGCGGATTTTCTTGTCTTACGCTGGTTTAGGTCTTCAAATTCTGAGAGAAATCACTGTTTCAATACTGATTTTTAAGAAGATAGGCTCTCGTCATATCCAATATTTTGTGTAACACTATTTTCTGGCTCCTTGCCTTGTATAAAAATAAGTACCATATTTGACGACATATAAGACGCACAGTTGTATAAGACGCATCCCAATTTCACCTGGTGAACTCAAGAAAACAAACAAAGTACTAACAATAAACGTGAAGAAATCAATAATGAATATCATCAATGATAACGCTTTTCATTTGCATAATAGGCTTTTGAATATTGACAATAGGGATATGAAAGTTACTCTTAAGTCAACCAAGTTGGAATTGCTAAGTAGCTAATTTCAACCGACTATCGCAAATTTTAAACCTACATATGGCATATAAGACGCAGGGGAATTTTAAAGGATATTTTTAGAAAAAAAAAGAACGCCTCCTATGCCGCCATATACGGTAATTTCTCTGTAAATATTTGTTTTCTCAGCTCGCCATTCGACCGATGAAAATATATTTCGTTAGTTTTACTTCATTAATTAATGCACAAAGTTGTTTTTTGCTTTTGTTTCGCAATGTTTTAACTTTAGGTCTTATTTGTTTATTCAGTTCTTTTATTCATTTATTTAAAATATGAGTAAACGCAAATTCTCTCTTAACATCAATTTTGTCAACAAAAGTGGACGGAATTTTTGCCCTACTCGAATGTTTTTGTTTCATTTAAAGCATGATTGCCTTGATTCCATTTATTTTATTTGAAAGTGAAACCATAGTTGTTTTGTTTTAATGATGATTAAAACAAAATAACATTGACAAACAGTAACACTGTCAAAAATGTCCCTTCGATGGAAAAATTTTCAGAATCAGAGTTTTAGAAGAAAATGTTATTCGTTTATAAATAAAAAATAGCTCATGTTCAATTATCTTTCATAAATAAATCAGATACTAACAGATTTACAGACGCACATGGTCTTGCAAAATATTAAAAAGATGACTTGGAAAATGTGTGCATACGTTTATATATATATATATATATATATATATATATATAGTAAATTTTGCGACCATAGTCGAGGACGACCAGAAGGCTCCCTTTTCAATAGCTACTACATCGAAGTGTTGGGGAGGGTGCTACTCCTTTCCCTAGATTGTTCCACTTTACCCTTGACACGTACCTTATATAGCTGAGTATTAAGCAAGGGGGTATCAAGTACCATTTTAAAAGTTTTTGGTATGACGCGACCTGGGATTGAGCCCAGGTCTCCCAGACCATTAGCGAACACTCTACCCACTAGGCCAATGAGGCCTAGTGGGTAGAGTATATGGAAATATATAGTTTTTTCTATGAAGATCTAACTCATAACATTTGCGAATTGGTTTAGGAGACTATGTGGTTAACCATCACTTTACGACGCTAACTCACCTTCTTTCTTAATAAAACAATGGTTAATTTATATGAAACATGTTTGATACGAAACATCAGTTATGAGAAGAGAGTATATCTATCTATCTATCTGACAGAAAAGCTACTAAAACTTGGTGCCCGTTTGT
Organism: Sepioteuthis lessoniana; assembly: GCA_963585895.1. Classification (NCBI taxonomy): domain Eukaryota; kingdom Metazoa; phylum Mollusca; class Cephalopoda; order Myopsida; family Loliginidae; genus Sepioteuthis; species Sepioteuthis lessoniana. Next base: position 74,893 of record CAUZXS010005462.1, on the reverse strand, counting down.
AACTTTTAAAAAAATTATTTCCCGAACGAATGAGACATTTTATTTGCTTTTTGAATTAATTCAAACTTCAGCCTACGTTGGGTATTTCATGCTTACAAATTCCTTTATAAGTTATAAAATCCACCCACCTATAATAAGGGTGCTCATGTGGATGTCAATTTTATTTGCTTTCTGGAAAAATTAAACCTTCCAAATCAATTTTAAACCTGGCGCACCTGGTGTTTTAAAGGTGTTTTATTAGGTTGACCACTCTAATAGAATACGTTTAAAACAATCCTGGGGATGCAGGTAATTTGCATGCCGAGATGTATTAATTTAAAGCCTTACTTTTTAATACTTCTACATGAGGCCAAAAGATTTTTCACATTACAAAGGCATCCAGCAAAAATTTGTACGATTTCACGAATGTTTCAGGATTTCTCATCTGCTGCATAAACATTTTTATCAGAATAACTGGTAAAATAAGCGAATAACGAAAGAAAGGAGGCAAAAGATGAGAAGATGGGCGAGGTTAATGGGGCGGGGCTGTCAGCACGTGCCAAAAGATTTTTTCAGTGGGATTTTCTTTGATTTTGTGCGATGCCGTGCTTGAAGGTTAGAGTCTTGCAAAGCGTCGGTCTGAATTTTGACGTAATGTTCACGCGCTGAAGATCAAAAGTCTAGAGAGAATCTGAGGTGAAAAGAAGCACACACATACACACACACATATATATATATATATATATATATATATTTAAAAAAGCACTTAATGCAAATGCGTCGACAAATGGTAACACGGTACATTAAACCAATCATCACAAAATCACGATAAACAAAAAAAATCGTTTCGTTTGCAATGTTCTCTAGGAACGGCACAGTGCATTGATATGAAGCCAGTAGCTTCACTTTTTCATTAAGCTTTTAAAACATCAAACGTCACGGTTCAATAAATAACCTGGAGGACAAGGACAAAATAATATTACTGGTTGATTTCCAAAGTGACCGAAAAGAATTGTAAAACAATGAAGGATCCAAATCTAATTAGGTATTATTATTGTGTCGAATTTTGTTGAATTTGCCGATTGTGAGTAGTTGTATGTCAATCCTGAAAGGCATTCATAAACAAGTAGACCTGAGCGGAAGATTTAAGATTCCAAAGAAAGAAATAAAAAGAATAAATGAAAATTAGAACTCCTCTTTTCACATTAATCAAAGGTCAACAGAGGTATTTTACGTGCAGTAATGGCTTGCGAGCTAGGCTATCTGCCACTTGTTAGTGAGTACGATTCTCATGGAGGTGCCCAATTCTTCAAGCAAAGTTTAGTAAATGACTGTTAGTGTCATCAGTGACGTGGCATAAATTGCAAGTCTAGATCAATGTATCTGTGTTTTTAGTCGCAATACTAATAAAGAAAACTTATAGATTGTTTTAATTATTATTGGTACTTACTAAACTTAACTAATTCACAAGAGTGAAAAAGACTATGTTGTGCCAAATTTTTTGGTTAATTAGGTTTGCCTGCTTTGGAAATATGCATTAAAACTTTTGGATTTTATCATACACAAGTTGCTGCTCTTTAAACAATCCAAAGTGCATGTCTGCATGTATATTTGTACAGATGTGCTTATGCTATTAGCATATCTATCTATATGTATGTACGTACGTATGTATGTATGTATGTATGTATGTATACTCGTGTGTGTGAATAACAGTTTATGCATGTGAATCTTAACGTGCGTATGTATAATTCTTTTTGTGTCCATACAACTGAATTCGCACATATTTGAATCTGAGATTTTTCAGGCGTGCATGAACGAAAGTGTTTGTATCTCTAAGCATGTGTTTAGACAGGTGTTAATTTACTCATCCCTATGTACTTATGTTTGGACATGGCTCTGTATACTATTGTTTACACAGATGTACATTCATTTTTCCATATATATATATATATGTGTGTGTGTGTGTGTGTGTGTGTGTGTGTGTGTGTGTGTGTGTGTGCGTGTGTGTGTGTGTGCACTCTCTTATACACACACGTACACATAAAGATATATGAGGAAAAATATGAAAACTGTAAGTATTGGCTGAAACATTTGTATGTGTGCAAAAATTAAGAAAGACCACTCAACTGTATTTCAAATAGAAATATTACATAGGTATCTACTGTTTTCTATCCACTCATACTGGCAGGTGAGATTGATGAAGATTTGTTTATTCTTTAAAATGAAATCTACCGATTCTATTTTCTCTATTGTCATGACAGTTGAACGTTTTTGAAAAATTATGTTGCGCCTCTCTCTCTCTCTCTCTCTCTCTCGCTCTCTCTCTCTCTGATGCACGAAATATACGATGACTGGCAATTAGACTGATTGATTGTTTTCTTCGGGTCTATTTGAAAGAGAAATTGTCTCTCAATTACGTCTTCATGAAAAACTTTTGTTAAAGTGAAAATTTTAAAGTCTATTTTCGTCCAATTTTTAGGAATTTTAACCAATATATATGTGTATGAAAATTTGGGTGAATAAACGCATGTGTATAATAAGTAGCTGTGCTGGTTTGTTTCAGTTAGTATATCCGTTTGCATGTGTGTGTGTGTGTGTGTGTGTGTGTGTGTGTGTGTGTGTGTGTGTGTGTGTGTGCCTTGTTCTGTACATTTATGTTATTCCAATTTTCTGTGAGTTGACTAATGCGTACATTCGCAGAAAAATATTCTGGATGTGGAAATGTGTTTTGAATAAACACATTTTGCGTTAGATTTGGTGGAGCTATCTTTTTATTAAATTTGCATTTCTGGAAGTATGTAGATATCTTTTAATGAGTAACACGTCTTCCTGAATGGAAAAGAAAAGCTCCAAAATTCTGCAGACTTGAGGCGATAGTATCGCTTCATCCCACTTCTCTCTCTCTCTCTCTCTCTCTCTCTCTCTCTCTCTCTCTCTCTCTCTCTGATCAAATGATACTTGCTACAAACGATCTCTCAGAAGTGTTTGTCTACTGCACTAAGTCGGCTGCTGCCGCCGTCGCTAACTGCTGAGGATTTGTATTAATTCAATCTGGAATATGAATTTATGCATTTATTAGGCGTAACGTCAGATTTACAGATTTGTTGAAGCAATTTACCGGCAGACATAAAAAACATTATAGATTTTATTAGTAGATGAAACTGTGCACCACTGCATTGAAATAAGACTCGAACTCTGACTAATTCTCAGTCACTAAGTCCGTAAATAACCATCAACAGATCTAAATGTGTATAATAAAATAGATAGATAGATAGATAGATAGATAGAAACTGGTTAGAAATATGCAAACACAGTTGAGAACAAACAGGTAATTAGTTTGATAAATGAAGGTAAGTACACAAACACAGGAAAGTCTTAGAAATGAATCGCAAGCAAAATTAAGTGATAGACTATTACAGCCATATCTCTTGAGTCCAGTCAAGGCTGACAGTTGTCTTCAAGACAAAGAGAAAAAATTCTATGGGTCTGATTTTCTTGGTAGGCTTCTCGTTTGTGCATATACCATTTGGTATTCTTCCCCTACACCTCGGTGTAGTTGCTATTGAAAAGAAAGCCTTCGGGTCGCCTTCGACTACGGTCACCAACTTTACTTTGCTTATTATAACTTACTCCCAGAGATTTTTTCACATAAGTGATAGCCGATGGTCTTTCACTGGAGTTTGAGTGACAGCAAGTCTCCTCAACTCTCCAGGACTCTTCTGAGTATTCGGGCCGTTCTCAATAATGTTGTAGTTTGGATGGCCTCCACTCGTCCTCCAGTCCCTTTAATAATCGTTTGGTGACTGTACCAAAAGCACCGATTAGTATAATTGTCACTTTCATGTACCATAGTTTTTTCAATTCCCAAGCAAGGTCGAGGTACTTATCCTTCTTTTCACATTTTTTCAGTTTTACTCTGTGGTGAACCAGGACAGCAAGGTCCACAATTTTCCAAGTTCTCTTTTTTTTGTTGTTGTTGATTATTATAAGGCCTGGTCTTCTGGCTGAGATGTTTCAGTACATTACTGAATAAATAAGAGAACTTCCTGAGCTAAATTAAAAGCTGCCATCCAAGAAGAACGAATACAGATGCAGAAAGAACATTTCAAGAAACTGCTTTCAAAATCCCCTAATATCATGAAAATTATTTATAGCCATCAAACTAGGACAGTTTACTCGAAAGGAACACAGCATAGTACAAAAATTAAAAACAGAAAAGCCGCCGTTCTCGTTGAAATACCCCCAGAAGTATGAAAGATAAAGAAATTCGATGACTTACTGATTCGATACTGTAACGTCGTATATAACTAGAACACGATAGAGAGATGGACTAAAGGCAGCATCCTCCCCTTTTCCAAGAAAGGTGACATTAGAATCCACAAGAACTTTCGAGGCATCACCCTTAATTACATAGCGGCTAAGGTTTATAATGATCTGCTTCTCAATCGCATCGAACCAGAAATCGAGAAAATTCTTAGAAAGAATCAAAATGGTTTTAGGAGAAAGAGATCAACAACATCACAGATTCTGACAACCGTCGGATCATAGAATGGGTTTGTGCAAAAAAATCGAGGCAACACTCTTGTTCGTACATTTCTCCAAGACATTTGATACACAGAGGAAAGATGGAACAAATACTTCTAGCGTTTGGTCTCCCGCAAAGCAACAAGGTTCGCTCACCGGATGGAGACACAGACTTCTTTGATATTGCTGCTGGTATTCTGCAAGAAGATACATTAGCCCATATCTGTTCATAATCTGTCTAGATGCAGACGATGCAGATGACATAGCATATACACCAACTCAAATCAAATTCCTTCAGGTATCAGGAGGCATTTGCCACTACTTAAATGCAGAGAAAACAGGATGCATGTGTTTTAATCAAAAAGGAGACACATGCACTCTATATGGCAGTTCCCTGAAATTAGTGGAAATGCGTCTAGCGAAGGCGTGGACTGCAACTGATAGGTTATCGTTCACATGGAAATCTAGCCTATCCGATAAAATAAATCGGGATTTCTTCCAATGAGCAGTTGTGTCCGTTCTACTGTATGGATATACCATATGGACGCTGACGAAAAGTATAGAGAAAAAGCTAGACGAGAACTGCTAAAGAATGCTACAATCTATATTGAACAAATCCTAGAAGTAATACCCCACGAAACAACGGCCACCTTCCTCCTATCTCTAAAACCATCCAAATAAGATGAACAAGACATGGGTGACATTGCTGGAGAAGTAAAGACGAACTCATAAGTGACGTTCTCCTATGGACCCTTTCATATGGACGTGCCAGTGTTGGCCGACCAAGAAGAACACACCTACAACAGCTCTGAATGGACATGAGATGTAGCGTGGATAACCTACCGGGAGTGATGGATGATGAGGACGACTGGCGAGAGAGCGTCGGAGAAATCCGTGCTTGCTGCGTGACTTGATGATGATGATGATGATGACATTACTGAAAGTCTTGTATTTTTGATAAAAATATTGCTGTGAAAACATTTGAAAAGTTATCAAAATATAAAAAGGTCGAAATTGAAATACTAAATTTGCAAACAGTCTCTACTTAGAATCAAAGTATTAAACTGTACCACATTCTTCCTCCATGGAGAAGTAGTTTAATAAAGGATCAGAATGTAGTATCCGTGCACGATGTAATCTAATTCTATTTTTCTACTTTTACTGATTTTTCTACTGTTAATGTCACTGATCCAAGACTGATGTGCCTATTAGTAAATAATGCTGACAGAAACTAAGCTTGTACATAACAATGAATTGTGTAACCCTCTTTTTTATGACAGTAAAGCAAATATTTATAAAACGTTAAAATTCGATTCGACCTTCCGACCTGGAGGTAATTAGCATATCCACGTTGTGGATATGTTACTCAATGAGTAGAATAGATTTAACTTGGAAATAGTTAGGTAGAACTGGCAGATACTACACAGTGGATTGGTAGAGGGTAGGAAAGTAATGCTTTAATCCTTTTTTACATCGTAGAGTTTCTAAATTGATAGTTTTTATCCATTCTTAAATAATCTCTTTTTTACGAGTGCTATGTTGGTATATATATATATATATATATATATATATATATATATATATATATATATATATATACATATATATATATATATATATATATATATATATATATATATATATATATAGAGAGAGAGAGAGAGAGAGAGAGAGAGAGAGAGAGTAATGATGTGAAAGTGAAAGGCATGTCATGACATGGACTTTGATGAACACTGGCAAGTGCTGAACAATAGAGGGTGAGATGAGGAAAAGTGATGTGTAAGGGGTGAACAGCAATACCAATTTAAGCAGTACATATTTGCATCCACGCACTCGGGGATTTGCCTGTTTTCTTGTGTCTATATCTGCTCGAAATTGTAGTTAACATGAAACTTTCTCGCTTCAACGATCACTCTGTATCGAGAAAATATCGTTGATTCTTCTTTTGCCTCACGTCCCTACGAGATAACGATGTCATCATTTTGTATATTTCTGAAAGTTTCACCTTATAGAAATCATCAATTTGTGGTACAAGTACACACACACAAATTTATTAAGTTAGTTAAATAGTGAAATTAGGAAAATTTATCAAGGAAAAGTGTGCTAGCGTCCAAGCTGAGTAATTGCTCGATTATCATCCCCCTCTTTTTCAAATAAGTTTAGTGTAATAATTCAATTTTAGATAATATCAAACGCTATTCTTTATTTCAATAGATTTTTTGCCTTTATGTTTTATTGATTTCTAATATTATTGTTTTATTCTTATACTAAAACAATCCCATGTATAATTTTATAAAGAAATCAATTAAAATGAAATGAAAATAAGTGTAGAGGTTTTGATTTACATTGTTCTCTTTAAAAAAATATATTACAATGATATATGCAAAGTGACTGAAATTGTGTATTAAAAACTGCTACTAGTGAGGTGCATATGTAAACTCGAATCAAAAAGCAAAAAGAAAAGGATTTGAATGCTGATTTTAAAGCCAAAAAAGAAGTTTCTCGCAGTTAATTTTATGCTACATTGTTCTCTGTTCGGCCCTGAACTAAGCTTTGTAGTTTAATATATTCTAGCATAGGGTTATTTTGGGAGATATATATTCAGAAAGAAATTAGACCAGATTTCGCTGCTGACATGTGTGTCTTGTTTACTGATGGATTTGGCTCAATTATTATTAATCTATCAAACTATTACGAAATGTTTTATAAATTCTGGGTAACCCTAGGATAGGATGATCCTGTTGTAACGTTCGAGAATATGAAAGGTTTTGATTTGAGTCATAAATGTTTTTTTAAAGTCTTCACTAGAAGTCTTCTGTAGAAGAGTCGATGTGTTGTAAAATAAATTCATGAATGATTATTCTTTTCACTTTTAAGTCATATGCGAATTAAAATCACCGAAATGAGAAAGTCAATTTTAATGACAAATAAAAATGAAACATCTCTAAAACATTTTTTTAAAGATTTTTCGAGAGGAAAGACGCAAAGAGACAGAGTGATTGAAACCTATGATTGTGTGTTGTGGTAAAATATTGTTGTGTAACGGGTGGAATAAGGTGTGGATGAGGCTGAAGATTTTCTACTCCTCCCAATATAAAGGGTTGTCAATAGCCGTAAAAATTGCGATTGCCATGAAATCTTTTTTATATATTGAAAAGAAAGTTTGCTTTTTTGTCACAGTGAAATAAAGGCCACAAAATTGGGGGTATATGGTCGATGATGCTTGTGAAACAAACCCGACAAAAGGCTATCTTTGTTCACGCTGGCTATTCTAGAACTACACGTGGATCTGACAACGCCAGAAAGAAAAATAAGGGTGAAAGGTGGAAAGAAAAGGTAAGAGAAAATATTCAGTGGTAGTGTTGGGTGTGGGGCTTCATGACTATTCATGATTGATGAAAAGAGTCTACAACGTAGTTGTATCGTAAGATTCTGAGGTGAATAGAAACAACGGCAGAGAAGGAAGGGGCAGAGGAACATTGGGAAAAGAAAGGAAGAAGTAAAGAGAGAAGAAAAATTAAAAATGAAGAAGTGAAAAATGGAATGAAAAAAGATAAAGATTAAAAAAATATTTAACTGAACGATAAGGAATAAAAATTAGCATGAAAGAATAGAAAGGAAGGTGTAAGCAGAAAGAAAAAGCAAAGAAAAGGAAGAAGAAAATAGAACAAAGAAGAGAAGTAAATGAAAAAACGAACAATTTTTTTGTTTGTAAAAAGAAGTTGGTTGAAAATTCTTTTGAATATCTCAAAATTTGATGGAGACAAAATGTTGCCTGGGCGTCGACATGAGGTGAACAAAGTTCAATTAAAGCATTAATCCATGTTTTAACTACGTCATTAACATTGCCTCAAAATAATTATTACTGCGCTAGTATTCTTACTGAATAACTATTTTTGCTTGCTTAGTGGTTTTGATAATAATTTATTTTCCTTTTCATTTCCACTAGTGATTAGTGTCCAAGTCCAGATAAAGCTGAATATCTGGAATACTGATTTTCAAAGCAGGCTGGTTCTTTTTCTATAGAGAATTGACGAAACAATCTTCCTACACTCATTTTCACGCTTTTGATTAAGATCAGTATTTGTTATGCTTAGAAATATCTACTTGTTACAAATGTAAAACTATAAACGACTTAAAAGTAAAAGTGACATTCTTTTCAGCATTTTCTTAAATTGGACAAAATAGATACATCACATTTCTCTAATTTAAACGGTTTCTAAGAGATATTTTTTTTAACAATATTGCATATCAATCCTATTAATCAGTGTATACTTTCGTAGACCAAGCAACATTGAACTTACACACATGTGGAAAATTCTATCAATCTATCTATCTATCTTCACATATTCATACACACACACACACACACTCACACGCACACACATATATCTGGGGAGTGTATGTGTACATACATACTTATGCTACCTCTGGCTACACCCTTAATGAGACCTCGTGGCGAAACTAGTGTCTTCCAATTAGTATTTCTCTATATGTAACAATCTAACTTTTTATCTCTTTTATTATTTATCTATCAATCATACACATTCTTCGTTCCTTTCATTTGCGATTCTTCCATAGAATTTAACCCCTTTTTAACCTCTACACCTTTTCTTCCTAATTACTTCTTGTATTTTGCTTTTTTGGCCTTAATTTTTTATCTTTCTTTGTTCTTATACCAAATCTTGACCTAGACTCCTTTTCCTTTCTTTATCCTTTTTCTCTTTCCGCTTTCTCATCACACTGATTCTTCACTATCTTCTTATTTCTTTCTCTATAGCCGAACTCTTTTGCTTTCTTTTATTCTCACTCCCCGATACTCCTTGCTCTCCCTGTCTATTTCTGTTCCTGGATCTCCACCCTATTCAAATATTTTGCCCTTGACCAATGAACACAACGAAGCGTGAAGCGTAAAAGTTTCTTTTCAGAACAGTAACAAAATCTGAGGCAAACTTTCTACAAGTTTTTTAGTGTTTGTTTTCTTCTTTGCCTTACCAGCTAAACTCGTTCTTCCTCTTTTTTCAATAAAGTAAAACACATTGCACTGTAGCAACATGTTCTTCTCATCGCTTTCATCTATTACCCCAGATCCGTTCGGGTTCAATTCATCGCTTCTGTCCTTACCTTCCGTATTAAAAACCCATTCAGCTCACCCATTTTCATCTGATTGTTAAAAGACACTGCGACCCAAGTCGCATGACAATCATGACGCACCAAATCGACGCCTCATCGTAATTTATCAAGAGTTTCATGTTGTTCTATGTTAATTTATTTCTTAACTACACGATTGGCTTCGGAACCAAATAAAACACCAATGGTGATAGTTCACACGCTTTGTTCAATGATTTTAATGTTAATTTCTTGATTCAATGAGTTATTTCTCCCTTTAATATTTCGGTGTAAACAACGTCATTTCAAGTCAATATTTATTTGTGGGTCTACTTCATTTCTTGCAATTGTAAAAAAAATGCAAGTTAACGGTTGGGATTAGAAATTTCCTCCTTTACAAAGGCTTTTTTCACCTCCTGCAAATTGCGATCAGTTTCACCAATAAATTGTAAGATTTGGAAAGAATATAAATGAATATTTGCTTTTTCTTTTATAAAAGAAAGGAGCGAATACTTACACAACTTAAGAGTTTGAAAGAAGAGCTAATAGTGACCGTTATGTGAAATACGTCCAGTGTAGCTTAGTGTGTAAATCAAAGGCATGCATGGCGTAAGCATAATTTCATAAGGACTGAACCATCTTACGTTAAAAACGACGGGAGAATATATATATATATATATATATATATATATATATATATATATATATATATATGTATATATATATAATCTGATAGCACTGAGCTCTCAAATTCGTTCTCTCTCTCTCTCTCTCTCTCTCTCTCTCACACACACACACACACACACACACACACACCATTCGTCGTTATCGTCTATCACTACTGGCTGGCTCTCTAGTGTGTATCCAGTGTCTGCACAGAGCTGGACAGCCAACATTGGCACGTCCATGTGTATGTGTCCAAAAGAGAACATCGCTTACGAGTTCGTTCTTACGCCCAAGATGTCTTGTTCGTCTTGATATGTGGCAGGACGTAAGTAGCCGTGCAGCGGCTGTTTTGTGGGACATTGCTTCCAGGATTTGTTCAAAACAACAGGTAGCATTCTTGTGTAGTTCCCATCTAGCTTTATCGGACAGTTTAAGGAGGAAAAACTTGATGCAATACTGAAAAAAAATTAAAAGCAGAAAAGTTACAGGTCTCAACGAAGCACTCACGAAAGTATGAAAGACAAGGAAATTTGACAGCATACGTCTTCAGTTATGCAACGCTGTGTATAAACAAAACAATAAGAGAAATGAGCAAAAAGATGCATCATCCTCTTCCCTAAGAAAGGTGATCTCGTAATAACTAAGAACTACAGCAGCATAACACATACTCTGCTATAAGTTGCTCTTCTTCTTAATTTTATCCGACCTTAAGTCGAGAAAATTCTTGGGAAAAATCAGAACGGTTTTCGCAGAAATCGAGCCACATCAAAAACTCCGACTGTACACAACTTCACAGATTCTGACTATCCGTCGAATCATCGAAGATGTACGTTCAAAAAATCTCGAGCCAACATGGTTATTCGTAGGTTTCTCCAATACACAGAGGAAAGATTGAACAAATACTACTAGTATATGGTCTCCCCAAAGAAACTGTTTCTACAATAAGGATGCAGTACAAAAACACGAAAGCAATGCTATACTCACTTGATGATGGCACCGACTTTGACATCGTTTCTGGAGTCTTGCGAAGAGACACCATTTTTGTTTATAATCTGCCAAAATTACATACTACAAACGTCAATAGATCTAATAAAAGAAATGGTTTTACATTTTAAAAAAACCTACAATATGTAGATGATATCTCGATAGACGCAGACTATGTTGATGGCCTAGCACTTCTTGAAAACACCCGAATATCTGTTGCATAGCCTGTAGCATGTAGTAGGAGACATTAGTCTCTACGTGAATGCAAATAAAACAGACTTCATGTGTTTTAAACAAAAAGTGTCCGTCTCAACGTTAAGTGGCAAGCCTCTGAAAATAAGTCAACCAATTCATATACCTCAGCAGAAATATCTCATCTACAGAAAGCAAAGTCAACATATACATAGGGAAGGTATGGACCGCTACTGACATGACGATCATATGGAAATATGATTTCTTTAATAAAATCAAACGGGATTTCTTTCCAGCTATGACTGTGGCAGTATTACTGTACGGATGCATCAACTAGACGTGAACGAAACGCATGTAGAAGAAGTACACACACACACTCACTTTATATATATATTATTCTATTGATACTTATGTTTCGAAGAGCAATTAAATTGCATCAAGACTATTATAGATGAACTGCAGGTTTAAGTTACTGTTGGACTCGTCCTCATGTGACATAGACTAACTGAGCTCTCTTCTGTACAGTCGCAGTCTCAGTCGCAGCAAGAGCGGCGGCTGTAAAACACTGCGTCACTCCAGTTGTTGGGTCGCACTCCGGCAGGCCGTGCTGGCTACGGCACGGATCTGGCCGAGTGTGTCTCTGAGGCTGGAGACTTCCTACGGCCTCAGGGGGTTATCCTTCGGGCGGGTTATTGCCTGGCGCCTGAGGCGCGCCTAATAAGGGGAATGACGAGGGGGCTATCGTTTGTGTATGTATTATTTGCCTTCAGTATATTTCCTATTACTTATTTCTGTGTCGTGTCATCATTTGAACCTCCCCTTGACCACAGCAAACTGGCAACGAGGTATTCGTAGAAACAAGGACTTACGCGTAAACAAATAACAAACTGGCGACGCCGTATTCTCCTCTTCTTGTTGTGAAAAAAGAAAGAACCAAGCATTTTTTTTTAAATTGTGAAACGTTGTTTTCAATTCTTTCATTGCAAAATTAAGGCAAGTTTTTTTTTCTGTAGTAGAAAAACGAAAAATGTCTCTGGTCCACTAAAAGGGTTGACCAAAACTTTCCTTGTTCTTATGCAAATTATCTGTGGCTCTCTACCATGAAAAAAACTAACTAAAATTGAACTTTTTTGTGATACAAGTTACCACAGTGTTGTAGTGTATTTATTTTTCGTCCCCCTCTGTATATATACATAAAAAAACTCTAAACTATTGATCGAAAGGAAAGACTATGTTTTCTGGAAAGAGAAAAAAAACTGTAAAGGATTAGTATTTGCCTTGTTTATTTATTTTTTCTGCTTCTCATTTTGCTCTCAAGTTAAAAGTAAAAACTACACTAGTTTTTCCCCGCTGTCTTGGGAAAGAAGGAAAGAGAAATTCATTATTTTCCTCTACGGGATAAACACGGTCTGTGGTCGTTTATGCAAATTTGGTTGAGAGAAGCCATTTTGTTTTACTAAAAAAAAAAAAATTGAAAACTTTTTTTGTTTGTTTGCCTCTGAAAATACATATCCTTTATTAGTATGGAGGATTTTAAGGCGATAATACTTCAACTAATGAGCATCCAAAATGAATACCAACAGAAGGCAGAGGAACGCATTCAACAACAACAACAACAACAACAACAATTTTTCTTGCAGTTTCATAAAGAGCAGGAAGAAAAACAACAACAACAGCAACAAAGCTGGGAAGAAAAATTACTTCAACAACAGAAAGAACAGGACAAAAATTACTTCATCAACAGAAAGAACAGGACAAAAATTACTTCATCAACAGAAAGAACAAGAGTAGAAATTACTTCAACAACAAAAGGAACAACAAATTCAACGAAAACAACAAGAAGAATTATTTCTTAAGGTATTAAACAAAACGGAACCCCGCGAAAATAACACTGCTTTTTCCCACAACACAATCTGAAATTCTATAGAGACATCCATTTATCTTCCAGAGGAAGATAAAACATTCAAAGCATTCTTCAGAAAATACGAAGATCTTTTCACGGTGGATTGTGTAGATTGGACCAACGCTAAGAAGGTTTGGAACCACTGAATATGGTAAGTTTGTCGACTACATTTTACCGAAGAAGACAAGCGAATTAGAATGCTCTGAAACAGTAAAATTCTTGTCTGAGTTATTTAGCCCGAATTTGACACTTTTCCACAAAAGATGGAAGTGCTTTAACTTTGAGAAACGGAACGACGAAGACTACCTCACATTCGCGTCCATAGTAAATAAGCATTGTGATAATTTTCGTTTGGCGGGATTATCAGCCGACGACTTTAAATTCTTGATATTTACTCAAGGTCTTGTCCTTGCAAAAAATTCGGAGATAAGACTGAGAGTATTGTCAAAGTTAGAAAGTGAACCAGGGCTCTCATTACAGAAACTGGCCGAAGACTGTCAACGCGTAGTTAGCTTCAAAAACGACTCCAAAAACATCGAGGAATCGGGAGTAGCGTATGTCAGAAGGACAAGCTACAAGACAAAAAATTACGCCCCTTGGAAAAGCAGTGAAAATAAAAAGTACGACCAGACACAAGCAAAGAATCGGCGACCAATCCAAAAACCGAAATTACCCACGAGTATGGTAAACTTGGCCACAAAGCAACACGCTGTAGGAACAAAGGAAATAAAAACAGTCAGACAAGCAAGATTGAATATTAAAACAGAAAAAAATCGAAGAAAGTACGAAACAGTCCACATTTTGGATAAAAAAAGGGGACCGACAATTAGATTCAGGTTCGGACCTATCAATCATTAATCTGCACACGTGGGAAAAAAAATTAAAAAAACCAACGATGAGAAAAACAAACAAAACAGCCCGTGCAGTAACTGGTGACAAAATGAAGTTCGAAGGTGAACTAACACTACCAGAAACCCTGAATGGTACTACTAAAAAAGTAAAAGTTTTCGTCCACAAAGAGTCCGTAAATTTATTTGGAACTGATTGGATGAAACGTTTCAAACTATGGGACAACCAATTAACAATTTCTGCATCAAGATAGAAAACCCAACTACAGAGGCGCAAGAATTAAAAGACGAGCTAAAAGCAAGATTTCCTGAAGTTTTTTCGGCGGGACTCGGGAAATGCACCAAGGCAATAGCCAGATTCGAACTAAAAGAAAATGCTCTGCCCGTCTTTAAAAAGAAAAGAAATGTGCCATTCGCGGCAGTCGAAAAAACTGACGAAGAGCTGGATCGACTGGAAAAAGCTGGCATACTGTCCAAAGTAAGCTCTAGTGAATGGGCTTCACCCACTGTATACGTTAGGAAGAAGTCTAATCAAATTCGCATCTGTGCAGATTTTTCTACGGGCCTTAACGTGGCTTTAAAAGATTATCACTATCCCCTTCTGACACCGGAGAACTGAATAGCGGTGTAGTATTTTCCAAAGTGGACTTGAGCGATGCTTATCTTCACATCCCTGTCGAGGAGGAATGTTCAAAACTCCACAGGAGTATTTATAAGTTTGAAAGGTTAGCTTTTGGGATCAAGGTCGCACCTGCGATCTTTCAGCAGGTCATGGATACCATGCTGGTCGGTCTTCATTTTGCATGTGCTACCTTGATGACATTGTGATTGCTAGCAAATCTACCGAAGAACATCGCAGATAAATACACGTGGTTTTTGAAAGAATACACAATTTTGGGTTCAGAATCAAAGAAACGAAATGTGAATTCCTCATGAATGAGATAAGGTACCTCGGACAAAATCGACAAAAATGGAAGACGTCCGGATCCAGAGAAGGCAGAAGCTATAAAAACATGCCTCCCCCAAGAAATGTCATCGAACTCCAAAGCTTTCTAAGATTAGCTAATTTTTATCAGGTGTTCATCAAAAATATGCACGAATTGCGCGAGCCCTTAAACGAAGAATAAGGATAAAAAGTGGAAATGGACACCTGAGTGCCAGACAGTATTTGAAAAAATAAATACCACTTTAACTTCGGAACTATTCTTTACTCATTTTGACCCTAAATTAAATATTATTGTTGCTTCCGATGCTAGTTCGCATGGTATCGGCGTATGCATACTGCATTTGATGCCTGATGGATCGAAAAAACCAATAGCACACGCGTCTATAGTTTTACTGCCAGCTGAAAAACCGTACAGCCAGATCGAAAAAGAAGCTCTCAGCATAATCTTTGCTGTAACAAAATTTCACAGGTACTTGTATGGAAGGTTTATCAACCTACAGATTGACCATAAGCCCTTACTAACGATATTTGGCTCAAAAAAGGGACTTCCAGTTAATAGACTTTTGAGATGGGGCACTATCCTCCTCAATTACAACTTCAAACTGGAATATTTACTAACCAACAAAATTGGCCATGCCGATGGTCTTTCTAGACTAATCCCTAATGAATGCCAACCACTTGAAGACTCAGTCATAGCAGCACTTCGGTCGGACTGTGAAATCAAATCCATCATTGAAAACACTGTTCAGGATCTACCGGTAACGCTGTTGGAGATAAAGAGCGAAGCGATCGAAGATGACTTTATCAACGAAATAAAACAAAAAATCGCAGCAATGGACAACAGCGTTTCAGAGGCGTATTCATTTTGTGACAGCATCTTATTGTACAGCAACAGAGTTGTAATTCCTAAGAAATTACAAAAACGAATTTTGAAGGATTTCCATGCAGGACACTCCGGAAAAAATCGCATGAAAAGTCTTATGCGGAGTTATGTCTACTGGCCGGCTATGAACATGATTGACATATGTAGAGGGTGCGCTTTGGCGGCAAAAGCACCAGTTAACACTTTCAGAACTTGGCCAAAAACAAACCAGCCATCGTCACGAATTCATATTGACTTTGCTGGCCCACTGGAGGATCACTACTACCTTATTGTGGTAGACAGCTACTCCAAATGGCCAGAGATTTCAAGATGCAAGAGGCCGACAACAGCCGTAACTATTGGTTTCCTTCATGAACTGTTTCCAAGGTTCGGTGTGCCAGACTGGGTCGTCAGTGAAGCGCACAATTTACATCAGCTGAATTCAAGGATTTTTGTAACACATTCCAGGTGAAACATGTAACAACGCCATAATACCACTCAAGATCGAATGGTTAGGCGGAAAGGTTCGTCGACACACTAAAAAGAACACTCAAGAAAGCACAAGGAAAACCGACTGGTCTGCATTCGACAAATTAATCCCGAAACAATCTAAGATAAATACGTCTGAACATGTTACCAGAAAGCGATTTTTCCCCGGTCAGAAGATTTTTTTCAAAAATTTTCAAAATAATATGGCGTACTGGGAAGAGGGAACAATCCTTAGCAGGATCAGCGAAATGGTATATATAATTCAAGGGCAAAAACATACCCATAAGAGGCATTTAAACCAATTGAAAAAAAAAAACGGCATGAAATGGATTCTAACAACACTCAAGACGAAGTGGAAGAACCCATGGAGGTTATCTATGACACATTTAATCTTGAACCCCCTCAACACACTTCCGAACAACGAAGATCGAAGAGAAATAGGAAATGCACAGAACCCCTATCCCTCAATCCAAAATGGAAGAAGTACTAAAGGAGAATAAACCCTTTTGGAAGCAAAAGGCTTGGGAGGGGTATTGGGGTGTCCCCTATAGATGGACTCGTCTTCGTGTGACATATACCAACCGAGCTCTCTTCTGCACAGACGCAGTCTCAGACGCAGTCTCAAACCTAGTCTCGGTTCTGTCTTAGTGAGTCGTTACCAAGAGTGGTAATATTCCTTATTGTTAAGCTTGGGAGGGGTTTCTCCCAGCTATCGTTTGTGTATGTATAATAATACCTTCAATATATTTCTTATTACATATTTCTGTGTCGTGTCATCATTTGACCACAACACTTACTAAGCATTGCTTTAGAGTGTCGGTCATATGAGAGAGAGAGAGAGAAAAAGAAAGAAATCTTCAGACTCCAGACGATTTATTGAATGCAACAACCAAATAAAATCACAAAATTGACTTTGTTTCCGTTAAAATTTTCATGCCAAGCTTTTATCTCTGTTGGCCACTTGTCAAGCAGTATCCATAAGTACTTAACAGAACGTAATTGTTCTTGGCGTAGGAAATGGAATCTAAAGATCGAGTTCAAATCCTAAACAAATCTGCGTTTCAATTAGCACTAATGCCCTTAGGAAAGATATGAATCCATCTTTTCTCTCTCCAGTTAGGAGTAAATAATTGGGCATACCGGATTCCAACCAGACTAGGAGATGGAAAACACTGAATTCAAACCAGTTTTACTCTGCTTAAAATTGATCCTGTGTCACATCCAGCTCATGGCGTAGGAGTAGTGTGATTACATAAATACATAAAAGGTTCATGTGATGCAATATTTTAAAACAAGTATGCATATACGAATACATAAATATTCATGTATATAAAGAAGAAAATCTCACTAAAATTTTCTTGAACATTTTAATATTCTGGCTTTTTAAATTACCGTACTGTACATTTTTATTTCCCCTAGAATGCGTACAGTTTTCTTTTCTGACACATTTTTTTGTTTTAATTTTTGAAATATATTGTTTTTACATAACCCAAATATAATCAGCCCAGTTGACTGGGGCTGTAGAATACGTCGACTGCATCTCTATTGATCTCTCTTTCCTAACAAATGTCCTGAGTATGAAAATAAATCATCTGATGGTGAGCTTTTAGCTCTGGAACTCTGGAGCATGTATTTATCAATTCCCTCACACGAGCTAGGTCAATTTATAATGGGAGTTTAATTCAAAGTTTTCAATCTTCTAGACCGGTTGCCATACCAAACCTAAAGATTCCAGTCTGCCCTACTATTTTGCCCATAGTTGGTTGGAGAATAGTTGGATTCATCCCTTGTCCCTTATTTGTGAAATGCTCTTTCAGGTTTTGAACTCGGGTAGTCGTATACATTTCCAACGACGAAATCCATTACCGGATTGTCAGGGTCCCATTTATGGGTTAAATAGAGTTATTTAATTATTTACTGTACTATTCAATTTATGCAAACAAATGATTAATATTAAATAGAATAATTATTATTAGTAATACTTGAAAATATTTAACTGTGTGAAAAAGAATGAGCTCTGGCTTATTTAAAAAATGTTACCAATAAAGTGTTCGCTTTTAAATCATATATATGTATGTGTGTGTGTGTGTGTGTGTGTGTGTGTTAGTAAATAGGATTTGGCATGCCATAAAAGGCAACCAACCAACCGATTAAAAACGATAAGAATATGTATGTGTTTGTGTGTGCGTGTCTGTGTGTCTTACGAATATTTTTTGTTGAATCTATTCTCATGTTCACGGATAGCTTTCCAAAAATCAGAATTATAATATTCCTCTCGGCGAAGTGTTTTCAACAAGCAGTTTTATCATCATCAGAAATTGAATTATATTATTGTCATTGAAAAAGCATGATCTAGTTCTGCAAGATTCCAGAATTATAGGACACCCAGTGAGACTCAAACTCACAAATAATTATCAGTTAACCTAGCTAGCAGGTACCATAATGAATTTTGAACTGTGTTTTCTGTAAATTTGATTTTGAATGTCAAAAGAAAATATATGGAGGAAAATTATTCGATACGAAACGCTTGGGTCTCGAAAAGCAATATCTGAATTTTGATATCATAAACTTTTCTTTGGAAAACTACTGATATAATTTACCACCTTTTGAATTTTCTGGGAATTTTCTTTCCTTCTTCCTTAATATTGAAGTCTTAGAATAGTATCACAAGAAACGTGTGCGTCCATATGAAGCCATCCAAAAGTTTTAAAATAAATTCAGTAGCATTTTCTAATCAGATACGTAATTCAATTGTCAATCAAATTCCAAGAATCAATTAATTTTTCTATCCTAAGTTTTTCAAATTGAAAAAATCGAACGGGTGTAGCAAAAAGGAAATTATATTGAAATTATTTTAAAGTTTAAAGTCTACTTTGAAGCCAGCAATGCCATTAGTATTGAAGAGACGAAGGAAGGAGGTTCTTTTTAAAACTATGTAAGTTCTGCCGCCCACAGGGTTGGTGCGTTCATCACATTTCCGTTCTGGTAGGTCACGCTGTGTTACTAAACCGGTAGCCAGTACGTTAATTTTCATAGTGAAAAGAAAAACCGAATTCAGCGTGTTTATGATTTACCGTCAAATCTTGTTTATTCCACGGCCAATGAATTACAATGGAGATTAGTCAAGTGTGCAAAAGGAACATGGCAGCTAAAAGAAATGATTTGTGTGTGTGTGTGTGTGTGTGTGTGTGTGTAAGTAAGAAAGAAAGAAAGAAAGAAAGAAAGAAAACGAATAATGATGAGGATTGGGGCTATTTTTCCCGTGGTGCATTTCTCCATAACTTCCGTCTCTGCAGGGTTTTCCCGGCAACCTGCTGGAACGGACTTCCGTTGCAAACAAAATGACAATAGGCGCGGTGCGCTAGTTGATTTTGTGGGAAATATGCATACGTGTATGCGTATTTATAGTTGCAGGTGCAAATGTGTGCATGCAAGCATATATTTTTTGTGTAGATGCATTTTTGGGCAAGACAAAACATGATTTAGAACATTGTTTAAGTCAAATATGACTTCTTTAATTAGGACAGTAATTATATGTGTGCATAAAGTTGCTGAAGATTGATAGATAGATAGATATGAACAGAATAAAATCGATATAATTTCATATCACATTGGTATTCCAAATTAAACAAGATACGAATATCTTAATTGTTAAGCGTTAGGAACCACATTTGATAAAATGAAAAAGATGCTGACATATAAAAATATTTTAATAAAAAATGTTGAGAAAATGCTGACCAAACTTTTTAATTAAATATCTCTTGATTTTTGTCGGAGTTGGTATGAAGATTAATCACTTTCTTTAACCCATATAAGCGAGTTCGAACTCCATTCGCGCTATTACGTTTACTTTCAGACTAATACTCTTGAGAAAAGTATAAACCCATTTAATCCAACCAGATATGGGTTAAATAAGACCATTACTTCTCTTCTACTAAGATGGTATTAAATAACCACGAAGTTTGATATACCATTAAAAAAATTAAACCAAACGAAACACACACAAACTAACCTCATTATAGATAGTGAGTGTAGATGATAGGAGAAATT
The DNA here is from genome assembly GCA_963585895.1 of Sepioteuthis lessoniana. Classification (NCBI taxonomy): domain Eukaryota; kingdom Metazoa; phylum Mollusca; class Cephalopoda; order Myopsida; family Loliginidae; genus Sepioteuthis; species Sepioteuthis lessoniana. Next base: position 54,341 of record CAUZXS010005462.1, on the reverse strand, counting down.
AGATTGGTTTGTATGAAAGTGTAGATGAGTGGAAAAATGGAGAAAGATAAAAATCGAACCTGTATAACTTTTAACATCAGCATAGGAATTAATAGAAAAATACGTATATATGAACATTTGGAGAAATCTCGGTCATCAAATAGAATCTTGTGTATGTCTCACTATATACTATTCTTTAGTTGTTTCAAGACAATAACATGAAAATAATTTAAGCACTAAAGAGAATATTGGTTTCAGATGCGTTGCAATTAAAAGAAAAAAAGAGAGTTAATCCATGTTTCATCATAGAAATTGAAAACGATTCAAGAATATTATTCTTACACGGTGTGGAATAAAGTCGAATGAAAAACATTATAGCAGAAGGCTACAAAATTAATTGAAACCAATTGATTTGTTGTATTTGAATATATTGGAAAATGTGAGATTTTTTTCTTCTCAGGGATTTTAAAAACGAAAAACAAACAAGATGATCGAAAAAAATTAATTAGAAATTTTAAGAAAAACCAGAAGTCTGCATTTGTGCATAGAAAAGACTCTAATATTGTGATTAATTATAATTACTTTGAAGGATTGGCCGATAAGGAATGAAATATATAACCCCCTCCAGCGACACCCATGCAGTTGGGGTGTGCTAACCTCCCTCACTCGTGTTCTTGCCATAGAGACATTGGTCGTGGGGACCAGGGCTATTTTCTTATCTTGTTCATGAGTAATCACACCAACTCCTTCGTTAAACTGACTACGTGTCAAATACTTCAGCCCAGCGGATGAAATTAAATATCCCCAGCACACTTTTTGGAATCAGGGATTTACTGCCATTGCTTTCGAATTTTAAACTCATCCGTGATATCTTTGAATATTTACCTATTTAGTTTAGTCTGGCACCGGGCCAAATACTGCATAAAAGGGAGATTTTGTTGTATTAATTATCCCTGTGATGATGGCCTTCTAGCTTTGAGGATCAGCATTCAAATTTATGGTTTTAGATGAGAACACGATATGAACAACTAGAAAATCAGGCTGATCACTCAAAAATCATTAAATAAATCTTCAGAATGGCAAATTACGAGGATGCAAGAAAGAGAAAAAATGTATTATTTCATTTCTTTTAAAAAGAAAGAAAAAAGGAATGGAAAAAAAGATTTAATAAATAGATAAAAAAGAATAAGAATCAGCTAAAGAGAAGCAAAATTGAAAGACAGAAAGAACGACAAGCAAAGTAAGAAAAGACAAAATGGCATTATATACATTGAAGGATAAACAAGAAATAGATGATTACAATGACAGTAAAGAAAAAGTTGGAAAGAAAGAAAAAAAGACAAAGAAAACAAAGAAAGAGAAACAAAAAGAAAATAGAACACGAAAGAAAGAAGCGAGTAACTCCTATAAATGAAAGATGCCCTGTTGAAACAATTTGCCGATTAGGGTCCACGGGTACGCGCGTTACCCTCATAAAAAAGAATCTGATTCTGTGGTTGCGATTAGAGAAAGATGGTCGTCGGCAAAATCAGCCGCCACGACGACACGCTTCATTTAGCTGCACGTTTTTATTTATTTATATATTTATCAACTTTTTTATTTTATTTTCTATTTTTATTTATTTATAGTGTGAGTGTGTGTGTGTGTGCCTGCTTTACCTGTCCATTCGCCAGGTGGCGCTGCATGCCACTTGGCGGGAAATGAAAAAATATTGGGGAAAAAAAAACGAATAAAGAGCTTTTTTAATAAAAACGAAAACAAGAATATTTTGGAAGAGAAATTTTTTGTATGTTTTTTTTTTTCATCATCACATGTTTATGTATGGTGAGGTTGGCAGGGTGCAACTAAAGGGATTGAGGAGTGGGATTGTTGGCGGTGGTGGAACGGACGAAAGGAGAAATTAGGTTTCGCTTCATTTGGCCAATACAGACAGATCTCTGTTTGGCAGCACGCGGTCATTTTATTCAACTGACTTCGCCTCCTCTGCTGATGTCATATGCACAGCGACTGAAGGACGTTTGCAAGATGTTGAATTAGTTGAAGGGGAGGAAATGGTGTGGATTGCTTTGATGATAACACTGAATGGTTCATTATTGCTGAATAGTTACGAAATTATAGTGAACTGTCAGTGGTGATGGTCTTTGTAAAGACAGGACATTCTCTCTCTCTCTCTATATATATATATAGGAGGCACTCATGTTTACCGTTATAGAAATGGAAATGGTGACCCGAGTTCAAACCGTGGACGAAGCTGTTTGCATTTCTTATAGCACTTAATACTCTCGGGAAAAGTATGAATCCAATTAGTCTCCTGACAGCTATGAGTTAATAGTAGGGCATACTGTATTTAGTATAGCAACCGGTATAAAAGAAAAGAAAAATTCGGAATTCAAACCTGTTAACCCCCGCTGAAAAATAGACAGACAAGAGCAGGATGCGACGTGATGTCAATTTTTGGATTGGGTATATATATTGTTGGGTTATATACATTCTGAGGGTTGGGTATATATATTTGGGGGTATATACATTTTGGCGTTTGGGTATATATATATATATATATATATATATATATATATATATATATATATATATATATATATATATATATATATATATATGTGTGTGTGTGTGTGTGTGTTTGTGAGAGAGAGAGAGAGAGAGGATAAAAAACTCGCGACTCAGATTTTCACGAATTTTTTCCTCGGGTGAGCTATTATTTAACGTCGGACTTTTTTTTTAACATAGCGTACTGGCTAACGTACTGAACATCGTAGTTGGAGAGTTTGAACTCCAGTCGCGCTATTGCATTCACTTTTGGATTAATACCGTTACCCCCTCAGCTATGAACTAGATATTACCAGTGCTGTTCTTCTACAAGAATGACTTTGGTATTAATTTTTGATTCGCATAACTATTACGTAGTCAGCATAAGAAGTCGTGTGCATAAAAAGTTACGGCACCAAATTGCTAAGTAAATATTTACTTAGATGGTAGCATCTCCGAGCTAACTCTGACCTTTTATTTAGTAAATTATTCGAACCTGGAAAGCAGTGAGTTTTTATCCTGCTTTATGTCTTATTTTATTAATATTTCAACACTTGAAAAATATTGTAATATTGCTCTGCATTTTTGTACATTGAACACAGTAAAGACTTTAGGGATATATATATATATTCCTCTGGCGAAGGAATTAACGGCCGCCACTCGCGTAATACGAAACTCTTCGTATGGATTGAGGCCTCTGGTATCCGGCAAGGCAAAATGTAAACAAGCGAAAGCAACTACATAATGCCTTATTATTCCCGGGCTGATGTTTGCTGTAGAATACACCAACTGCTTCTCTGCAGAGGAGTAAGACCCCCCCCCCCCAATGAGTGTCCTGTTATGACACTAGACAATCTGATGGTGAGGTTCCAGTAAGGCAGGAGCTTTGGGGAATGCGGAGAACCTCTTCATTGCCATCGCTCCCAAGTCCACTCTGGCCCGGAGTGGTAGCACCTGATAAGGGTCCTATCTATGGGTTAAATAGAACTAAACCGTGCTTCTTTCACTATACTGATTTTTGCATTTAAACTGAGTATTTATGCTGAATTGAATTGTTTAAAATAGAACTGTTTTGATATTGGAGCTGCACACTAGTGCTGAACTGAATTGCTCGAAATAGAACTGTTTTGACGTCTAAACTGTGTACTTATGCTAAACTGAATTATTTGAAATAAAACTGTTTGACATTTAACTCTGTGTATTGCCCAGTCGGCTGGGGCTGTAGAATACACTGACTGCACTTCTGCAGAGGGGTAACACCCCCCCCAAACGAGTGTCCTGGATATGACACTAAACAATCTGATGGTGAGGTTCCAGCAGTGCTGGAGCGTTGGAGAATGCGGAGTACCCCTTTATTGCCATTGCTCCCAGGTCCACTCTGGCCCGGAGTGGAAGCACCTGATTGGGCCCTGTCTATGGGTTAAATAGAACTAACAACATACTAATGCCAAACTGAATTGTTTGAATAAACTGAATAGCTTGAAAAAAATCTTTTGACAATTAAACCGTACTTACATTTAAACTGGGTGCTTATACTTAACTGAATTATTTGAAATAGAACTGTTTTTCGACATTAAAACTGTATTTACACTTAACTGAATTGTTACATATAACTGCTTAAATAGTTTGAAATAGAAATGTTTTTGACCATTAAACTGTGTACTTATGCTAAACTGAATTGTTTTAAAAAGAACAGATTATTTACATAAAAATGGATTTGGCGTTAAATGACCTACAAAGGTTGATATGCCATAAAACCCAATAAACCAACCAACCAACCAACCAACCAACCGGGCTGATGTATGTCGACTGATGGCTGAGCGGTATGATACTAAGTCTAACGTAATCCCAGCTTGAAGCGTCCTGCGTATCTAGCCACACTGATGAGTTGTGATACAACGGAACAGTCTGTCTGTGGATGACACTATATATATATATATATATATATACGAGGTATGTTTTCAAGTTTAATCAAAACAAGTTAAAAGGCTTGAAAACCCATCTACTACATCAGACATTGATTGAAAACATTTTTTAGATACATGAAAAGAAAAATGGAAAAAGGAAACTGTGTACGTTGTTTTCCTAGCAAAGTAAGTAAAAACGCCAATCGTTGTGAGTCTTTAAAAATATGTTGACGAAAACGCTTATTCTCCTTGGCATTGGTTAAATTAACATAAACCTGACTCCAAAATTTATTGATATACTGTTTCGTTACAATTTATTAATTTCGATTCGTTGCTTCTGACACACTATTAATATCAACGAATCTCGAAATTTTATAACTTAAGTAAAAATCATAAGCATATTTGCAAACATTTTCGTTTCCATGTTTTTGAAAACCCGCATCAATTAATATTTCTTGATATGTTTACAGAGATATTTAAATTTTTTCAGTATTCTTTTCAAAAAGGTAAAAAAAAAGGCATCACAGTCATTTTTTACTGAAGCACATAATTGAAATCTCATATTAAATGCATAGATAAATTTTCGTTTTCTCCTCATATTTCTTCCATGGCGAAGAAAGATTTTTTTAAAGGATGAGAATGATAGCCCTTACCTTGGCCCTATCTTCTCGCTCAAGTCTGAAGCATTCTGCGTATCGAATCCTTTATTAAGTCCAAAAGTTTAAAAAACAAAACGAAAAAACGCAGGTGCAAGGTAAAATACCCTGAGTTATGAAGTAGATTTATTTACTTGTTCCACATAGAGAAGAGCCTTAAAAATTTGAAAAAAAAATTGCTTAAAAAAGCTTTGCTCTTGCTGACAAATAGTTGAAAAACAACAACTTCAAGACGGTCAAAATATTCCCAGTAAACATAACAAAAGACTTGCCTGCTGGAACGCAGCAACAATGCGAGCCACAGCGAACTGTTAAGAGACTGTGGTATCACATTATTTTAATTGTGTTTGAATTTGCAAATTTGAATATCAATAGCTCTCTCATCAGCGAGATCCAAATCACAGATTACAGCAACTTGAACACGGATATGCTACATTATTTACTAATGAGAAACTAAAAATGGAGATGTGCCTCTCTAATGTGAGGAACTACAATGCCTCGAAACTTACCAATATATTTAGTGGACTTAAAAGAGAAATTAAAATTCTTCAGTGAACTTATCATTTTTCAATCAAAAATCAGTATAGCTGATTTATCATTCAAGTTACATTTCAAAGTGACTCATGTCAAAGCAGAAAGCAACTTTGACGTTTGAGAGAATATTTTGGGGAAGCAAGGTATACGAAAATGTAATAATAATACGCCTCACTGTCTACTACCAAGTCTACTGATGGATCAGCTTCTATTACGAACTCAAACGAAAGAGTAAGAGGCATCCAGAGGCATCCAGAACATTAAAACGATCAAGTAGAATAGACTTTCAAAAGGATTTGCGGTTCTAACTGAAAGACGCTAATTATTCGAATGGTCCATCTTTTGAAGCTTCCAGGGAATAGGTAAAATTTTTTTAAATCTCTTCGACTTTTGGGGGAAAAAAAAAGAATCTCAGCGTGAAAACTCCTAAAGTCCAGGATCTTAAAAAATATTTTTTCATATATAATGACTGTCACCTCAAGACAGGCGTCTTTACCGGCAAAATTAGAACTCAAACATCCATATCAACCACTAATTCAGTTTGTAAAAATGTACAAGATGCAAAAAGATAAGTTAATAAGATATCTGTACGTCGTTGTGACATACGCTAGTACGACACATGTCACTCTCTACAGTCTAATGATAAGCTTAGCAAAATAACTGATGACTTTGCAAACTGCAGGTTTTATTTCAGAGAACCTTCTTTTCCAGGTGCAACATAGAAAAAAAAACAGAAAGTAGAGCGAAGGTTTAATGTTGGAGCGTCAAACTTCCTGGTAACTCTGATATATATATATATATATATATATATATATATATATATATATATGTGTGTGTGTGTGTGTGTGTGTGTGTGTGTCTGTGTGGGTATGTGTGTATTTAGGCAGAATTTCCTCGTTGAAGCATATTTGATTAAATGTTATAGACATCCTTTGTCTACATATTTTTTATTTCAATCCTTTCAAATCGTTTTTTGATATACGGCTGGAATTGGCTAACAAATTTTCCGTAATTAACTAGTACCCAAGTATTTTCGTGCCTCCCTCAGGCCATCACCAGGAAGTATTGAAAAAGTACAATAGAGTGTTTTATTTATACTGGTGTATTTGTTAAATTCTACAAATGAAAGTAGCAGCCAAATACATTTAAGTACATTAGCACTGGTTTAAAAATTAATTACTATGCATCTTTCCGACATTAGTTCAATAGTAGAACATCTAAAAAGATTCATGTCCTCCAACTGAACTTCGAAAAAGTCTTACCGAAAACACAACAAAGACAAAGACAAAATAGCAAACAAAGACTACAAATTCTTGAAGCACTTCACATTAGAAATGAAAAACCCAACCTCAACAAAATTAACTTTAAAACCAGAGCTAATAGAATATCTTCATTGCGTACACTTAAAGCGATGGACAGCCACCTCATCAAACGGATGAGTGTCCTGAATAAAACTCCTGTTAGGTATGCCTATGTTGACATCATTTTCAGTTAGATATTTCAACGAGAATATGTGAAATAGTCTCTTCTAATTTCAGAGACTTATCATTTAATGTGTAGATAGGATGATCTTGTTTAAAAAACGTAAATTCTGTTTTATCTGAGTTCTCATACAGGTCGAAATCTGGTTCAGGCTATGATTTTTCCTAACAATGTTTCCGTTTCAAGTCGGATACTATTGAGAAGCTGAATATTATAAACCTTTACCACAATAGCTTCTTAGTGATTCCGCGATCACCTTTCTTCGGGAAGGGTAGGATGCAGTCTTTCGTCCATTTCTCTACTGGGGTTTGTTCAAAATATAATGACTAATCACTAACTATATTTCTTGTCTTAAAAGACCCCTTCCCCAAAACACGTATTCAATTCAATTTGAGACTAAACACGCAAAAGGAGGTATACTTTCTTTCATATTATGCTCGACAAATATGTAAAAGAACTTTTCGCTGAATAATAAGAATATTGAATTTTTTCTTCTATTTCTACATGACCGACTTGAAATAAAAAAGGAGATCGAAAAATCTCAAATCTTTCGAAACATAATCTTCCCACAACCTCCCTCTAATAATTTCCATATGGAAGAAAAATAAATAGAATTAGCAAGAATAGAATTAGAAAATACCGAGACCTACACGAGAAATGAACCCACAGTACCTGGTTTAAATAAATCAAAACCAAGAAAAAATTATTTTTAATCTAATTTAACTTTTTAGAAGGTAAATTCACATCTCGGATATGTATATGGATATGTAAACTCATCTCGGATATGTATAACTCTGCGACAATAAAACTACGGTCTGACGATCGAATTCCATGACAATCAAACATGCAGCTTCCATAATCATTGTTATCTTGCTCGTCACTGGGAGAGTAGTCATACAAGCTTATAGCATCGGAAACCATGGGATACGGCATGGTGATGTGAAGCAAGACGGATGAATCAAAAAGAGGATCAACGGCGTGCTTCAGCGAATGCTGGGTGGAGGAACCTCATAGGTCAACGTCCAGGATACAAATCATTCAATCAGGAAACTACTGCTGGTCATTTCTTAGGGTACCCGCTAAAAGATTACTATATATGTGAAAGTCACAACTCATATCTCAGTATGAATGCACAAACGCATAAACACACACACACTCACTTCACTTCACGCACTCATTCACTCATTTTCTGATTTTTGTATAGTTATTCGAGTCAGTTCTTATTTCACCGCTTTATTCGAATAGAAATCCTCTCAGATTCACAGTAACCAAAACATAGACCCCCTACCTCTTGCATTTCCTGGCCATCTTCCAAGTGCCGGCCTTGCTTAATTTTATTTGCAGATGAAGATTGTCTTTCAACGAACAGCTGTTTTCGATGCAACTTCAAGCTAAATAAATGAAATCAATTCAGATTAATATATATCATGTGGTACATTTTTTGAGTCAGTTGCTTACACACACTCATACTAATACTTATACCCATGTAAAACACATGTACACTCATATATGATATTTGAGGATCTCATACGAAAGCGTACCAAGCAAAATATAAATAGGGAATGAGATACCTAACATAAGTTGAAGTTAGGACACTTGTCCGTTAGATGAGGTGGCTGACCATTGCTTTAAGACAAGTATACGCAATGAAGTTATTCTATTTGCGTGAGATAAAAAAAAAATAGATAGATTGAAATTACCTGCACTTGAATGGATGAAACAAACAGAAATGGTTCTTTTACAATGATGCAAAGAATTAACTCTGGGAAGACTCTGATGTAGTTCGCACTATAGGTCCCTTCATAAAAAATAGAAAGAAAAACGAACTACTACTAATAATAATGATAATAATAATAACAACAATGAAAATAATAATGGTGAAAACTGACGGTGAGGCGGTTGGTTTTGATGTCTGCTTGTTCTGCAATCGTTGGGTGTTCGTCTGCTTTGCTCTCGTTTGTTTTAAGTAATTCGCATTCTAACAGCTGAATCAATAATCGCACACTAATTCCTACAGGTGGCGCTCCTATTCCTTCGTTTTTGTTGTTGTTTTAATTTTTGTTATTTGCTGTTTGCTTGTTTTTCGTTTTTTGTTTTCATTTTCTTCCTTTCTTTTTTCTTTAGGAATTTTCTATTATTTTTGTCTTTCCTCTTTCTTTCACGCTCCTCTATCTCTTTTCATTTCTATTATTTCTTTTTATAATATTTTTTCTTTTATTTTTCATTCCTCCCAATTTTTAAAAAAAATTTTTTCGTCTCGTTTTCCTTATTTCCTTCTCTCCTCTTCTTTCTTATTAGTTTCTTCTATTTTTTTATTTCATTTCTTTTTCTGTTGCTTTATGCGACTTCTCTCTTTCTTTGGTTATTTTTTTTTTCTTTTGAGTTTTGTCTTTTTTGTCACTTTCCTTTCTTCTTCTTCTTCTTCTTCTTCTTCTTCTTCTTCTTCTTCTTCTTCTTGTTTCTCTCTTTTTCCGTCTGTCTCGTTTTAGTGAAAAACCAAATTATTGAATCCATTATTTTAATCAAAATGGCCTTCATCTCAATATTTTCCCGAGTTTCTTTCTTTATCAATGCTTAGAAGATAAGTTAAGCGATTTGTAAAAACAGCCAAGGAAAATATCTACGCGGCCAGTCGTTTCTGAAACTTCATTTCGGATCCCTCTTGTCCGTCCCAATTAACAGTGATAAATAGTGTACATGATATTAAAGATATATGTTTATTTCATAAACTCATAGTCAGGTATATATACTGATGTATACAAAATTGTAAGTAAGTTGAGCAAGTGTGCTAAGGAAATAGAATTAGTTGATCATTTCAAATTTCACCATAAAAATTATTTGGTAGCTCTGACTTCAGTTAAAATGTATTTCAAGAAAAAAGATAAAATGAATTCACTTTTCGGTACGACGATACTCCAAAAATATTTAATTATTCATTTCGTCCTTTGAATTGGTTTATTAAGATGTCTATGATGATTTTATTGCTTTTGACTTTTCTCTTGGATTTGCATTTGTCTGTCTTTGAAACTTATCCCGTTACGTGATTTGGTCGTGATTTGGTCGTGAGGGCGCTACTCATGTACCGTGTCTAGGGCAGGAAAAGACTTGGGAAGCCCAGCCCTCTGCAGATCTTGTTCAAATTCAGAGTTTTCCTTTAAGATCGGTTGCCATTACCAATAGCTCAATCTGCCCTACATGTGTAACGAATAACTAGATCCATATCTTTCCAAGATGTAAAATGCAAACTGCCACGTCCAGGATTTGAAACTCGAGTAGCTGAGTTCATTTCCTACAATGAGAACCGTTATGCAACGTGAAAATGAAATTTAACATTTAAAATTACTCGCTTTTTAAATAATAAAAAATGGAGTAAGGTCTAACTTTTAAACGGTACACAATTTTGTATATGCATTTTCTGCAAGCAAAAATTTTAAACATTCACATTCATTAACTCCTGAACGTTATGGACAATTCATACATTCCTGACTTTGATTTGAACACACGAGAACATACATAAGCATATAAACAAATTAGGTCATATGCATACATAAACATATACAAAAACTAAGACAAATACAAAAATATAAATAGACATGAACTAAGACAAATGCATATATACACATATACACAAAATAACTCATAAGCAAACATATAAATTCACGCAATCTTAAACAAATGCATACATATACATTTATACAAACCATGACATGCATAAATACACTTATACGCAAACAAAGACATGAGCATGAATACACATATACAAGAAAGAAAAAATCCATACTTACACATTTACACAAACTAAGACAAAAAATAAACACCTACACGAATTAAGAGAAATACATACTTACACATATACACAAATTAAGGCATTTGCATACATACAGATGTATAAAAACTAAGGCATTTGCATACATACACATATACAAAACCTTAAAAATGCATACGTACACATACAAAATTAAAACAAAGGAAAAGATACAAATGTGCACAAATTAAGACATGTTCACATATAAATACATATCAACGAGAACAAATACATATATACACAAATATACTAAGACAAATACATTACATGTACATATACATATATACAAACTAAGCTATGCTTAAATACATCATCATCATATCGTGCTGGTAGCACGGATATCCCTGACCCTCTCTCGCCACTCCTCCCTATCGTTCATCGCCCTAGGTAGGTCTTCAGGACAACACCCTGTATCCTCACATAGCTGCTGAATGTACGTTCGAGCTGGTCGCCCTGCTTTTGCGCGGCCATGTGTGGGGATCCATAAGAGTACATCTCTTATGAGTTCATCTCTGCTTCTCCAGCAGTGTCCTGCATGTCTGGTTCGTCTAACTTGAATAGTTTTCGTGATAGGGGGCAGGTGGCCGTACAATTGGTGTCTTGTGGGGTGTTGCTGCCAGGACTTGTTCAGGATTGCACGCAGCATTCTTGTGTAATTGCCATCTAGGTTCTTCTCCAGCCGTTTTGTTAGCGTCCATGTAGTGCATCCATATAGCAGTATCGATGTGACCGCTGCCTGGAAGAAACTGCGTTTCATTTTATCGGCCAGGTCTGATTTCCATATAATCGATAGCCTATCGATAGCTGTCCGTGCTTTCGTTAACCTCGTTTCGATGTCCTTTTCGGTTGATTCGACACTGCTTCCTAGGTACGTGAATTTGTCTACTAGTTTAAGTGGGATTCCTTCTAGAGTGGAGATGTCCCCCGTTTGGTTATAGCACATGTATTCCGTTTTGTGTGCATTAACATAGAGGCCTATGCTTGCTGCTGCTCGTTCCAAACTATGCAGAAGTGTTTCGGCTTGGTCAGGTGTATTTGCCAGTATCGCTATGTCATCGGCGTAGTCGGCGTCGGTAATTGTTGTTGCGGGGTATCTTCTGCTTCTTTTCTTCGTCAGTTCGAAGCCATTCTCTTTGATTTTGTCAATCGATGTTCTAAGTACGTAGTCTAGACAAATGATAAAGAGGTACGGGGCCAGCGTGTCCCCTTGTAGTACTCCTGCTACAATGTCAAAGTATTCTGTGTCTCCATCCGGTGATCGTATTTTTACTTTAGTGTTTCTATAGAGAATCATTATTGCCGCTACGGTTTCTTTAGGTATGCCGTACGCTAGTAGGATTTGTTCCATCTTTCCTCTGTGAATGGAGTCGAAAGCCTTGGTAAAGTCGACAAATAGTAATGTCGCTTGTAGGTTTTTTGCCCGTACACCTTCAAGGATTCTACGGATGGTTAATATTTGTGAGGTCGTGGATCTATTTCTTCGGAAGCCATTTTGGTTTTTCCTAAATATGTTGTCGATTCTGGGTTCTATTCGGTTTCGTAGTAGGGCATTGTAGATTTTGGCAGCTATGGATGTAAGTGTTATGCCTCGGTAGTTTTTGGCTAATCCGAGGTCCCCCTTTTTAGGGAAGGGGAGTATGCATCCCTTCATCCATCTATCTATCGGATTTTGATTGTATACTGCGTTGCAATGTCGGAGCAGTATGTCGTCGAATTGTCTGGTCTTCCATACTTCCGGGGGAATTTCGTCCAGCCCTGCAGCTTTCCTATTTTTAATTTTTCTGAGAACCGAGTCGAGTTCTTCTTGTGTGAACGGTCCTAGTTTAATGTCTAATTGTTTGCTAATTATTCTGGTGATTGGTTCATGCGTTATTTTTGGTGGGTTTCTAAGTAAGTTTTCGAAGTGCTGTTTCCTGAGTTTTATTCTTTCTTGTTGGTTTGCTGCTTTAAGTTTTGCTTCTGATCACTTCGTTTATTGTTTGCCAGGCTATTCTAGATTGTCTATCTTCCACCGAGTCTCTAATCCTATCTATCTGATAGAATGTATTCTGTCTGTTCCTTTATATATATATGCCTGCTAATTGATATTGTGCAGTTTTTAGTTTTAAGGCATTTGTGTTTGTTGGGTTTTTTCGATAGTTTTTGGAGGCTGTTTTCACTAGTGCACGTTTTTCTCACACCGCTAAAGTTTCCCATGGGACTCTATATCTAGTTTTAATTTTTGTTGGAATGTGTTTTGCTGCTGCCTCGAGGTGTATTGACGAAATTTTCATATTCGTCGTTTGGTGTACTTTTTTCCGTCTTTTCTTGTAGTGTTTCGAATCTGTTTCTTAATTCTAATACGTATTTATCTCTTATATCTTTGTTGTTTAATAGGGCCCAGTCATAGTGTTTGGTGGTCGCTGTTCGTTTGGCGTTTTTTCGTAGGCTTAATCGTATTTTCGCCGTGACTATTCGGTGATCGGTGGACACACCCTCAAAAGAGGAGTATGCCTCGCAATTCAATGTACTATTTTTCCATTTCTTGTTTATAAGGACGTAGTCTATCTGAGCTTTAGTATTGTTTGCGTACGTGTATGTCCATAGTTTGCCCTCTCTTTTTTGGTAGTCTGTATTGAGGCATGCTAATCTATTTTCTATCATGAAATCTGTTAGATGTTGCCCATTCCTATTTGACGTGTTGTGGAGGCTGTATTTGTTGTTTCCGTTTTTCCCGATTTGGGCATTCATGTCTCCGCCAATGACTAACATGTTGTGTTTCGGGATGCTACGCACTAATGAGGATAACTCATCGTAGAAGGTGACTAGTTCATTTTCTTCACTAACATTGGTGGGGCTGTAGCATGAGATGATTGTTGCTCTGGGGTTTCCGTTAAATGTAGCTGCCATCATTCTAGGTTGTATTTTCTCAACGCTATTAAGCGTTTTTAATGCTCTAGGTCCTATAAGTAATCCTACCCCTCCTACTGCGGCGTTGACAGAGTTTTTCCATGCGGATACCGTGGCGAGCGACCAGCCATTGCCAGTTTCGTGATATTTGATATCTTCTGTGTGCGTGTATCTGTGTTCTTGTATGCATATTATGTCTATCTTATGTTCTTCGGCCGATGCGATTAGCTCTGGGAGTTGTCCTATTCTATTTAAGGTTCTTACGTTAAATGTGGCTATTTGTAGTGTTTGCTTGCATTTTAGTAGTTTTGATTGTTTGAGCTCTGTAGCTGATTTTTCGAACACCGAGGCCAGGGCTCCAACCTCAGCAGGACGCGCCCCTTTTTTACCCGTGCGAAGAGCAATGCGGTTTGTGAAAGTGGTTTGAGTGTGGGTCATGGTTATCTTTCGATGGCTGTTTTATTCTCTTCTATAGAAGCCACTCTTATAGAGGAGTAGCAGTAGTTCCCCGATCGAACTAGCGATCCTGAGCGTAAAGTCGTCAAACTCACGTCCAGGACCCGTTTAGGTATTGAGTTTGGTCGTACATGGGTTTATTCAAATACCTTTACGTACATCATGCTGCTTCCCATGTTTACGCAAAAAAAAAAAAAAAAAAAAGTGGGGGGTACTTTTGGTTTTAAGTTTTTAAGTTTTAACTTAGTTAAAGTCCAACATTAAGGTACTTTCGTATGACTTTCAATGGTACTGACTTGTGTTTTTTTTTTTTTTTTTTTTTTTTGCTGTATTGGGACTTTTCCTAGGTTTTTCATTTTTTTTTTTTTTTTACACTACAGTTGGTAACCTAGCAGGCTTCAGGAATTATAGAGCTTAAAGGATTATTTTTTTTTTGGGGGGGGGGCTATGGTAGCATTAGGTGTTTTAGGCTTTTTCTTTTTCTTCTAAACTACTGTTAGGGCTTTCTTTACGAATTTTTAAATTATTCGATAGAAGACATTCAAAAACATTCTGCCTTGTTCGCTGACATGTGGAAAGTCTAAACATCAATTTGGCTTTATAGTAGAGTAAGCGTGTCTTTACATTTAAAACGCATAGTTTAAGCATTATTTCACAAACAAAATACAGCATAACATTTTGTAAAATTCAGCATTTTAAATTGATAAGACTTAAAGACATACTGACCAATATTGATATATTACTTCCAGTTGGCTCCTGAGTTCAAATGCTTCTTCCTCACATTTATTCTCAAACTAATGCATAAGTAAAGATGTACACATGTTGTATTTTGACCTTTTACCCGGCCAAAAATGCCATTCAAAGTGATGCACCGGAAGGAAGTGACACATTCCAATAGCAGTTATGAGAGGAAATCGCGCAGGTGAGCTCGGCTAATAATATGGGACTAGGTGAAGGTCCCACTTCAGAGTGATGCACCGGAAGAGAGTGACCTGTGAACTGCATGACAGTTATTTCCGCTTGATGACGATCAAACATGCCATTCCAAAGATTGAGTAGGCGATTGAGTGGGCGTTGAACTATTATATAACTCTGTCAATACAGTTAGAGATCAGTTGGAGTTGGAGTAAGAGACGAGATGTGGTAGGGAAAGCCACACCAGGCCGATGGGGCCCTTGGGGCCCCTGATGAGTTGGGGTTCAGAGAAGTTGCTGATAAGATGTGGTAGAGAAAGCCAGCACAGTGGGCCCCTGCCTCCGGTTGAGCAGCCCTGGAGAACGAGAAAGACACAAAGCTGATGGCCATAAGAGTGGGGGTCAAAATATTGCAGTTCTGTTCGGTCTCCAAGTCCCTCTCACTATAAAACCTTGAATAACCTTTTCGAACCCTTACAATAAAGTGAGAGGTTACATATTTTAAGAATTCTTCGCTCGTCGTTATTCATTGCGTCAGTATGTATCCAGCATATATATGTATTGTGTGTTTATGGCTATATAACACACAAACTAAGACGAATGCATACATATATATAAACGCAAACTAACATATGGATACATCCACATATGCACAAATAAGGACATATGCATACTTACATATATACACAGATAAAAATATAAGCATACACACACATACATAAAAACCAAGACAAATGCATACAAATGCATATACACGAAGACATGCATTCATAGGCATGTATAAAATCTAAGACAAATACATGCATACATATATTTACAAAGACGTGCCTACATACACATAAACTAAGATACATGCATACATACACATATACACAAACAAAGAGAGTTGCATTCATACACATATACACAAAGATATGTGCATATATATACATATACACGAATAAAAAAATGTATACATACACGTATACAAAATTAAAACATGCAAATATATACATATCTACAAACTAAGACATACCTACAAATACATACACGTAAACTAAGACATGCACACGCATACATGTATATAGAAACAGCAATAAATGCATGCATACAAATATACACAAAGTAAGACATGTCTACATACACATACACATGAACTAAGATATATACATACATACATGTATACTCAAACTAAACCAACTGCATATATAAACATATATAAAAGCTAAAACAAATACATATACACAAACTGAGGTAAATGCATACATATAAATATACAGAAACTAAAACATGCATATATAAACATATACACAAACGGAGAAAAATGTGTCCATCGTCATAGATACAAACTAAGACATATGCATACATACACACATACAACTTAAGACATGCCTACTTACATATACTCATTTACACAAACAAAGACGTATGCAAGCACATTTACCCAAAGAAAGACATATGCACACATACACATATAAACGAAAGAAAATATCATACATAAACATATACATGGTCTAAGACAGATTCAAATTGACACATTTACACATACTCAGATATTTGCTTATACATACCAATACAAGAACTAAAAAATTCATACCTTCCCATACACAAAATGAAAACAAATGCGCATATACACATGTATACAAACAAAGACATATCTGTTTACACATACATATCAACTAAGACAAATGCACACATAGAAAAATACACAATCTAAGACGAATGCATTGCATATACATAAACTCAATTTAAACCATGACTAAATACAATTACTCACAAACCAAGACAAATACATACGTACACGTATACATAAACTAAGAAATATGCATACATACACATATACACAATCTCATAAAATACATATATAGAAATACATAAACTTAAATAAATACATACCCATAAACACAGACAATACATATACATACATACACATAAACACAAATTAAGACATGCCAACATATATATACACATATATCAAGACATATGCATACATATACACAAATTAAAAGAAATGCAAATATTAACATATCAAACTAAAAAAGATCCATGCATATACATAAACACAAAATAAGACAAATGTATACATACACATATACACAAACTAAGACATGCACTCATATACATTTACACAACTATATATATATACTAAGACAAATGCATATACAGAAACTATGACATATGTATACGTATACACAAATTATAACACATGCATACATACATGTGTACACTAAGACATATGCAAACGTATACATGTATACACAAACTAAAGAAATGCATACATACACATATAACCAAACTGAGACAATTACTGATACTAAGACAGTTCATGCATACACGTATACACAGACTAAGACAAATGCATTCATGCACATATACAAAATCTATGTCAAAAGCATGCATAAATATTTGCAAAAAACTAGAATGCAATCTTACATACAAAAAAACAAGAAAAATACATGTATACGTACATATATACATATATAAACTAAAACAATTTGTACATACGCATATTCACCAACTAAGATATATGCATACAAACATACGTAGACAAACTAATACAAATGCATACATACACGTATACACAAACTAAGACACATACATACATGCACATATACATAGATTAAAACAAATACATGCATACACATGTACACGAACAAAAACATATGCATACTTACACATATACACAATCTAAGATATATGCATACGTCCATCTATACACAAATTAAGATATCCATACATACACATATAAACAAATTAAAACATCTATCTTATTGCAATAACGTATTATTTTGTTAATTAATATAAATCTTTTCTTAAATTTAACGAATAGGACAGACATTTGCTGAAAAGTTTGCTTTATAAAGCTACAAAGATAATGATATTAATTCAAGAAATCATTGGATAATAAGGAAAACATTGCCTTTCCAAAGTTCTCGTAGAAATTAATAAGAACAACTAAAACAAACACAAAGATACAATTCTATCAATAGAAATGTACAAAAAGCTTCTTTATTGAATTTTCAGATTTTTTAAAATAAGGATGTCAGATACCAGTGTGATTTTTTATTTAAATTTTATTATCATTATTCTCGATATAAAAGAAAAAGTTAAAAAGGTTCAAAATGTTTATTTCTTAAGACACAAGAGTTCTATATCTTTTCTTTGTCACAATCATTTTTTTCTTCGATAAGAATTTTATCATGCGTTACGTTTCCTCTGGGACTGATGGAATTGCCTTTGAGGGAAAACAGCCGGAACTTGATGGATTTTTCTCTTTATTTTTTCCTTTTCTATCATTTTTTATTTAATCCACCAAACTCTGTGTGTGTGTGTGTGTGTGTGTGTGTGTGTGTGTGTGTGTGTGTGTGTGTGTGTGTGTGTGTGTGTGTGCGCGCGCACGCGCACTCATTTATGTGGTTGCACGTGTGTCTATGTGTCATATATTTATGAACGTGGTTGAGTATGATAGTATTACAGCTGCATAAGGAATTATTTGTGTGATATTAAAAAACATTGAAGCAATTATATATCGTCCTGATTTTAGTTCCATGAGAATTGCAGATGAACTTAGATCAGAGAAAGGAAAAAATTGAGAGTAAGGCAAATATTTGGTTGTGGACTTGGTATAGGACGGTGTCAAGATGGCGTCAGTAGATCAAAGGTTGCAAAGGGTTGATTAGAGTTTACATGAGGTTGACATCACGGAGTTTTGACTTTAGTATCTGGGCATAAAATTGATTTCGATGAATTTGTCCCAGTTTGGTTTTGCGTAGGAAAAATTTGTTAGAAACTCATCTCAGATTCATCATTTTTCTTCGAGTTTAGATGTGTTTAGGTTCGATTGAATTCACAGGGATGAAATTTAATAAGATTTAAATTCAGTTTCAGCTGTGTTTTATTGAATTCGAGTTAAGGTTAAGATTAAAATTTCCTTGGGTTTTTTGCAAGCTGTTGGAGTTGATTAATGAAACATCAAGGTTTGAGTAGATTTTATTTTCGACTAGAGTTTTCTCAATATAGTTCAGACTTCTGACTATTTCAAGCTTTCCTAAACCTTTCAACAACTTTATTCACAAAGTTTCAAAAGAATAAAAATAAATTGCATTTCTACAATAACTTTTTTCCTTTTTCCCTCTTAAAGTAAATTCCAAACAACATTTGATTGATGCAAATTTGTCTTTTGAACTTAGACAACGATTGAATGAATTTTAGTTACAGTTTCAGATGCTACTACTCATATATTGTGAGAAAGCATTAAACATATTTGTAAATAGAGTGAAGAATTTTGCACAAACACAATCAAATATAACTGAAATGCTATCCTTATATTCTCTTTATAACGCCAGGAATCAAAGAAAAGAAAAATGCTTTTCGATGTAGAAAGTTCAAGAAATCAAATGCTAACACAATATTTTCTTCTTAATGAAGCAAAGAATCTCTTGCTATTTTCTTGCAGAGTCCATCTCCTCCTTTCCCTATCGCCATTCTAGTAAACATTTTAAAACAATATATGGCTGATTTTTATCAATTTTCTTTCTCCAATGTTTGTTTCGACGTTTCCGGTGGAGCCATTTGTACTAAAAATAAAAGTTACAAAACCGCTCACTGAATTTGAAATCGCACAGCCAACTCCAAATTCAGATATCATACAATTAAAACATCGTGGACTCCTTGTTAATAAATATATGCACATGTATATCCGATGTATGCAAAAAAATGCCTGTATAGATAATTATATATGAAAAATAAGATTGGTCAGGAACAAGGCTGTGTCAGTATAAGTTAGTAGACAAAATTTGGCCCTCATGAAGACTGGAATTTTGATCATCAAACAGGAGAATCAAATTCGGTCCACTGAGGCGAATTACTTCTGCTTGGAATAACTGTCTGAAGTCATTGCTCCTTGACTTGTTTATTAAATCTTAGTTTGAAAGCAGGATAAAATTTTGTCGCAAATACAATAAGGGTCACATATTGATATTGAGTTGACCATTCTTTTAGTGTTGGTTTTGTTCTCATTCTTTTTTTAAATAGTTGAAATCATATGGTAAGAACGATTATTTTTCGCCAGAGAATTTACTGAATTCGTAATATTCAACATGAATTAAGAAATTTTAATCATGGACTAGAATTTCACACACTGAGTCCAGACTTCGTGTGTCACTGCAAGATGCATGGAATCAAATCATCGATTTATTTACTGATTTATTTTGAGTACTTAGTTGTTTTATTTGTTACTTTTCTTTTCATTTTTATCTTGTTGCTAATATAACAATAGATCGAGAAAATTAATTTTCAAGTTTTGACTGACGACTGATATTCACAACTCCGTTAATAAATCAATGCTTTCTGTTTTCCAATAATATGTTTCTCAATTCAGTTTTTTCTCTCGTTTGGTAGGTTTCTCTTCACAGCACTACAATTCTTTCAACTCTTTTTCTAAAAATCAGTTTTTATGTACAATTTTCATCATTAAATTTAATTTTTTGCATTGTTTGCAAAAAAAAAAAAAAAAAGAATATTTAAATTAAAGAAAAAAACTAGTCCTCTTTCTCTCTCGGGTTTTTATTCTCGGGATCCAAGAAGCACTTGATCGCAAGTATCCGTGAAATCAGTCTCCACATCGATGTCTTCATCTTCAGATATAATTCCCTCGTCACCGGGATTAATCACGACGTCTATGCTGCCATCATCGACTTCGCGTGATGATGACGCTGATGCCAAAGCCGCTGACTCATCAACATGACCACCATTAGAGGCAACACTTCCGTTACCGCCACTTCCGGTGAGCAGTTTATTCTTCTTTGTCTCGTGAGTTTTGACATGTTTGCTGAGGTGATCGCTTCGCATAAAACGCTTACCACACTCTGTACACGCGAATCTCTTCTCGCCCGTGTGAGTTCGCAGATGGCGCTGCAATTCGTCAGAACGAGTGAAACTTTTGCCACAAAACAGCCAGTTGCAGACAAAAGGCCTTTCGCCCGTGTGCCATCGCAAGTGGGCCTTCAGATGTGACGTCTTGCCATAAACCTTGCCGCAACCTGGGATATGACAGATGTGCTGCTTACGTTTTTGCCCTCCGCTGCCACTTCCGTTGTTATTGTTCCCGCCCGAAGCGGAACTAGCTGAACCGGACCCGGGAGAATTTGGCGAATTGAGAGCGTTTTGGCAGTTTGGACAACGGCATCGTCGACAGCGTCTGGCAGCGATGACCCCCGATGAAGTCGGACCTCTAGTGGCACCGGCACTATTGAAGATTGTGGTGATATTTCCATGATAACGGATTGCAGCTGCTGCTTTCGATTGGTTCAGCATAATATTTGACTGAAATGAGTATTTAAAATCAGCCGGCAGATTAGCCGACGAAGGTGGGTTTGGAATGCTCCACCATGGAGTTTCTGCTTCCGAAGCTGGAGGCGGTGACATCTGTTTGGGTACAGAATTGGCTGACAGAGAAGCATTCGATGCTAAACTGCTTCCCGGTGTCATCGACGTCAGTACCAAACTGTTTCCCGGTAAAATGCCGTGGCCAGCCGCCATGACAGTCTGCTGTGCGAGTCTGGCTTGGTGTAGGTCATAATTAAAAGCCGGTGGAGGATGAGGAGGCGGACCTGAAGGGGCACCAGAAGATGAGTGTGGGTGTACGTGTCGAGCTGGTCCACCATGCGACAGGTGGTGTGGGTGGTGAGGGTGGTGATGTGGATGTGGATGGTGATGGTGGTGCGGGTGAGGGTGATGGTGTGTTGGCCCCATGGAACGTAGCACCTGCGCTACAGTAAGTCCTGATGGCCCTACAGAAGAGACATCAACTTCAAATGTAGTGCCCATTGGGCCAGTGATGGTAGGCTGTGTAGGAGGACACGGATGGCGGGTAGAGTGCCACGCCCCATGTCCAAGAAGTGGGGCTGCTGAACGAGCAATGTCCATAGTACCGGGTGTAAGACGACTGCAGGTGGCCGCCAGCATGGTCAGTGGAGACGGTTTGGTCAATTCAGATGCCGGAGAAAATGAAGGACCCTGAAAAATAAAGGAAAAATATTGAATGCAACAGTTTAATTGTAGCGAATACTATTTTTTAAATTTACATTTCTAGGAATAATAAATTTATATATATATAAATATATATATAGGAGAGGAATGTGAAAGTATCGTATAATGACGAATATCGCAGACTGGGCCTATTATAATTGTATATGTGTGTATGTGTGTGTGTGCGCGTATGCGCGCGTTCGTGCGTGTGTGTGCACGCGCGCCTTTCTTCTGTCTGTCTATCTAGACATGAAAGTGGTTTATAAACAGATCCTATGTCAACCTACGATACACTTTACCCATGACGTTTTATTTTATTTTACTTCTATTTATTTATTTATTTATTAGCTTGTGGATTTACCGATTTTCATTTTACGGGCTTTTCAGGCCCCATTTGAAAGGCATTTCAGAAGTGTTGATACAAATATCCACATCTTAAGGACCCCGACATTATGAAACGGTCGTCTAAAATATAATGAATATCACATACAAATTGTTTTGCTTTCTTTTAGTAAAGAAGAAAAGAGTAAAGAAAGGAAAAGAATCAAAGCCAACTTTTCGGTGGGTGGGGTTCATACAGTTAAACAAGAGGCCTTCAAAGACGCTCTGTCACTTTGATGTACTGTTCCTCCGTCAATTTCATTTAAGATTAAAGCTTTGATCTTTGTACCGCTTCAAAAATAGACGTCAAATTTTGTTATTAGGTCAGGTCATTATTATTATTATTATTATTATTATTATTAGCAAGGTTACTTGATTTTACCCCGGTTAAAATCTCATATAAGATCATCGTTAACCTTTTCATAACTGGCTTATTTTATGCTGTTGAACACACATTTGATCCAGCTGTTGGAGAAGAATTACGGATGAAAGAGAGAGATGAAACCTGTTAGTTTAAATCTACTAAGAACTATATTAACCTTATCATCGGCAAATGTTTCAGCTGGTACAATTAGAAAGAAAGAATAATTTGTTTTAATTCTATAGTGAATCGTACCGAAACAAACGTATCGTCCAAGTTAATTTATAACCGATTCAAAAGGCACATTTCTACTGATCTGGTGAGAAGAAACGCTATATTTGAATTTGATATAAAGGTGAGATTAGAAATCGAATGCTTTTTCTTTTAAATATTCCTCTAAAAACTTAAAAATCTTTTTCCTTTCATTTCATCAACCTGTAATTGATTTAATTAATTGAATAAGGTTTCTGCAAAGCTAAACAAATTATTACATTGATTAATAATTGTAGATTTCTCCCCTTTTCTATTTGGACAAACACATGCCGAATGTTTCCCCTGCTAATGTTAACGTTAATAAATCTGTAAATCTATAACTCAATTATCGGTAGATATCCAAATTCAGCTTCGAATTCTATGGTAGAGAGAATACGATTCACTGAGAGCGTGACACAAAGTATTCTTTTCTTCTGAAAATTTCTATCATCAATTCATAACTAACTAGCTCAACACCTCCACAAATGTCTTACAAGAGGCAAACATCCCTGAATTGACAAGGAAAGGAAAACCTACCGTAATCAAAAAACAAGCCAAAAGAAGAACAACTTCAAGCAACTAGAGTCTGATAACGTGTCTGCAAATCATGTGGAATATCCTAACAGCAAAAGCAACAGAAATATATAACTCGCATGAAAGTCACAGATTTTACCCAAATAACAGAAAAGGTGCTGCAAAGAAAGGCTAACACATTCTAAAAGAGGCAATAAAGAGTGCATCATGGATAATAAAATGTTTGAATATGTCCAAAATCTCCGAATAAGTAATTAACTTCATACCGAGTGCTAGGAAAACTGGAGAGTAAAAATAACAGACGGGGACAAAAACTAACAGAAGTTAAAATACAAAGAGAATCATTATTTCTGCTATTCCTTATAGCAATGATACTTCTGAATCATATGCTAAAGAAATACAAGGATATAAATTTTCAAAATCGCAAGAAAAAATAAATTATTAGATGTATATGGATAATGTCAATTTTTTTATAAAAGTTTCGAAGTCTTAATACAAACGATTAGAATCTTCAGCCTAAATAGAGGAATTAAATTTTGTATAGAAAAATGTGCCGTTTGTAAGAGAGAAGGAAAAAAACAGAACTTCTTAAAATCTGAAGCCTGGACCACAGAACGAGAACATGAATGCTATATGCATGGTCTTGATAAAATATATGTTTAAAAAAATGAGGAGAAAACTCGCCAGCACTGAGGATTGTGAGAATGCGGCAGTTCTGGGACTCGACAAAAATATATAAAAGAAAAAGTAAAGGTAAAAACTCAACCCGGGCGAAAAGCTGAACAAGTTAAAAAAAAAAAAAACATAAATGTGATAGTTATACCAACCATAGTGGGAGCTCTTGGAACAATATCAAAGAATCTGGAAAAAAAACTTGGGGATGAGGAGATCAGAAAAAGAATGGAGACCGTTCAGACCTTTGCGCCGCTATCACTAGTTAAAATACTTGGGAGAGTTCTAGATAGCTAAAGAGACTTGCTGTCACTTAGACTTCTGTGAAATCCACCAATTACAACTAGTGTTGAAAACTCACAATAATGATTTTAATTTATAATTATTATTATTTCACTCCTTGTGAGTTTTTCACATTAGCGCTAGCTGATCTTTCACTGGAGTCTGAGTGACAGCAAGTCTCCTCAGTTCTCCATAACGTTTGTGAATATTCTAGACGATCTTAACATTACTGTTACCTGAATAGTTTCGGTTATTCCTCTGATTTTTAAATGCTGCAGTCTTTCTTCCAAGCCTTTGGGAACCGTTCTAAACGCCACAATTAAAACTGGTATTAATGACTCCCCCATATTCTATAGTTGTTTTTGTTATTTGTCGATCTTTACGGTTTCTAACATGCTCACTCTGTGGTCTGCCGGGACAGTAAAAGCAACTTGGTGACAAGTTTTTTTTCTTGTTAATTAAGACTAGGACTGGTCTTCTGGCCGGAATAAGGTGATCCGTTCGTATCTGAAAACCCCCAAGAAATGTTTGCGTCTCATTCTCTTGGAGAGATTCTGATTTGTGTTTATACCGCTCAATTGCATCTTTTGCATAATTTGTTTTAATTCTATAGTCAATCGTACCTAAACAAACGTATCGTCCTGGTTAATTTATAACCGATTCAAAAGGCACGTTTCTACTGATCTGGTGAGAAGAAACGCTATATTTGAATTTAATATATATTTAATATATATAGTCACGTGTTTATACCACTCAATTAATCTTTTGCATAATTTCTGGTCCAGTCGTGCCTAGTCTTATAATCCTTTTGCGCCTGATTGCTGCATTCGCTTATCGTTATGTGATTAACCATTTCACATCTGTCGCCACGGTTGTTCATATGTCTTTGTTCTTTCTCCACTGTCTAGTAGGTACAATTTTCTTTCATTCTTTTAGAAGGTCCAATTTTGTTTGCATTGCTTCACTATGTTGTGGTATCTTTTGAGGTTCTCTTCTTAACACCAATATCTTTTGATCGATTTCTTTGAGTTGTGTTCTAAGAATTATCTACTGTTTTTGTAGGTTTTTTTTTTCAGTTTTTTCCTTCCATTATGCCCTAGTGTATTTTCCTTCTTAAGTACTTTCGCTTTTTCTAACAGTTTCTTTGTTTGTCCTTCTAATTTCATTTTCCATTAAGATTTTGTGTTTCTGTTCAGGTTTTTTTGGGGTGATACCAATTTTATCACCAACTTATTCTGCTCCGGCCTAAATAAGATTATTTAGTTAGATGATGTCCGTTGGGATAATTTTCGATAAGTTATTTATTTTTTCGATTTCAATCTTGATATTTTTCCCGTCCTGATTCTTTATGGATGGCAAGTCATGATTTTTCAACATTTTTTGCATTGTTTCCTCGTGTTAACATTGATGTTGTGGTGTTGGATTCCGTGATATTTCCGTGTTTCAGCTTGTTTAGAAGATTGTTATTGAGCTTCTTCACGACTTACCTATCCACATATTTCTGGTATCTCGAAGTCAGAAAACCAATCTTTCTTTAGAATCAACCTCGTTTGGTCGGTAAGTCTTCGGCAAGTTTTAAATCTAGCTGATTCTGCCCAAATTTCGATCTTCCTTTTCTTATAACCTCTTTCTGTAGGGTTGCTTTTAAAGTAATTGTGGATTACATTTTTGTTCTTTTCTCTGGTCTATTTTTCCTAGGTGTCTTTCAGATGATTTGTTACTTTGGTTTGAGAATGTTGGCTGTTCTAATTTCAGAAACTGAAAGTAGACTAATGTTAATGGAGTACCTGCCAATCATGACACTCACATCTGTCATCTGAGTTCCACGTTTATTTGTATAGGTATTTGACCTTTTTTATGTTGCATATGATGGTTACACCAGACCAAGTGGTTAATTGTAATCTGTTTTCTAGTCATAGATGTAACCTGGTGTTCTTCCAAGGAGGAATAGCATTCAGTAAGTCACAAAAGATTATTATTATTATTCAAGTTTTTCACACCAGTACTTGCTGATCGTTTTTCACTGAAGTCTGAGTGACAGTAAGTATCCTCAAGTCACCAGAATTCTTTTCAGTATTCTCTCTGATATTAATAATGTTGTAGTCTGGATAATCTCCGCTCGTTCTGATTTCTAAATCTTCAGCTTTAGGGGATTATTCAGGGCGCACGAATTACAATTTTTATCACCGTCACCTTCCTGTTCCAAAGCCTTTTTAGTTCTCTGGTAAGGTCTAAGTACTAATCTCTCTTTTCATTTTCTTTGATTTTCACTCTGTTGTCTGCCAGAGAGGCAAAGTCCAAAGGTTCTCATTTTTGTTTTGTAGCTCAAAATCCCAGAGAATTTTATGCGTCTCATTCTCAAGGACAGATTCTATATTTTGCATATACCACTTGTTCATATGGTCAAATTTAACTTTCTTGCACAATTCCCAGTGGAACACCTTTCCCACCCAGTCGTGTCTAGTCTTATTCTCTTTTTGTGCTAATTTGCTTCAGGAATCTTCTCAGATCTCAACAATGCCGTAGTTTGGATGGTCTCTACACGGCCTCTTATTTCCAAGTCCCCCCTTCCAATCCTTTGGTGATTGTAACAAGAACACCAATTACAATTGGTATCATCATCACTTTCATGTTCCGTAGTTTTTTCAATTCTCTAGTAAGGTCCAGGTACTTATCTTTCTTTTCACTTTCTTTCAATTTTACTCTGTGGTCTGCCAGAACATCAAAGTCCATAATTTTGCAAATTATCTTTCTTTTGTTGACTATCAATAGGTCTGGTCGTCTGGCCGACATTAGGTGATTCGTTTGTATGTTAAAATCCCATATGAGATTATGTGTCTCATTCTCCAGGAAAGGTGCTGGATTGAGCCTGTACCATTTATTTGTATGGCCAAATTTCAGTTTCTTGTGCAATTCCCAGTAGATAACCTTGCTCATCCAGTCGTGTCTAGTGTTATACTTTTTCTGTGTTAATTTGTTGCATCTGCTTATTATGTGATTGATCGTTTCGTCTCTATCACCACATAACGTACATTTGCTATTTTGTTGCGTCTTATCTATTTTTGCTTTAACATACTTTCTCTTTATGGCGTTGTTTTATAAGAAGAGGCTCGGTTTCTCTCTTATGTTTCTTTTTCTCAGCTATGTCTAAGTCTTCTCGGCTGAGATTTTGCCTGTTTGTCGCTTGAAATACCCATTTCTTTCCATTTCTGTTTCCTAGTTACTGTTGTTAAGTTGATAATTATATTTTCTATGTTGTTTCTGGTAGCTGTAATTAGACTTTCTTTGCTTTTTTGTATAGTCAACGAGTCCTTCCATCTATTCATTCACGGTATCTTCGATGATGGCGAGTCCCCTTCCTCCTTCCTTTCTTGATACATATAGTCGGTTTTTGTCATCTGTCGAGTGTAAGACTTTATGCATCGTTATTAGTTAGTTTGGAGAAAGGTGATGATTTTATTATATATTTTATATCATTCGAAAAATTTTTTAAAAACACTTTTTTTTCTTTTTCATATAGGTTGTAACTTCCAGGTATTTTGTTTGTTCCGTTGATCATACCCAACGCTCCTACTATTACTGGCACAGTGGTAATTTGTAGGTGCCTGATTTTCTGAATTTCTACTTCCGAGTCTTTGTATTTATTTATTTCATCAAACTCTTTAACTGATATGTTATTATCTGTTGTCACTGACATATCAATTAGAAGATTTTTTTCTTTTATAGTCATTACCAACTAAATCTGGTCTATTGTTCTTTGTTTTTCTATCAGTTAGAAAAGCTAAGTCCAAGAGAATAGAAATTTCTTTCGCTTTTAATATTGCTTCTTGTTAATGTTTACACCATTTTTCAGATTTCAGTATTCTACAATGTGCACACATTTTCCAATTATTATTATAATTATCATTATTATTATCATCATGTAGGTATATTTTTATAGAGGAAAAAATGAGACTCAAAACGGTATTGCAGATACGCACGTATATATATATATATATATATATATATATATATATATATATATATATATTAGATGCACACACATACGTATAGATATATGCATGGAAAACATGGAAAAGATTTGGACGAATAAAAAAAAAGAAAAATTAAATACAAAGAGAGGGTAGAAGGAAAATACAAAAGCAGTGAGGATAAGAAAGAAAGAAAGAAAGAAAGAAAAGGCGTCATTTTCTGATGTATTTTCTTTCTATATTTCTTTCTCTCTTTCTTGGAAAGAAAAAAAAAACTGAAGATTTTTGTCAATAAGAGAAATAAGAAAGACTAGAAAGATGTGAGGTTAAAAGAAATAAGAAGCAAATAATTACAAAAGGAAAGGAAGAAAAATAAAATAAGAGACCAAATGAAAAGAAAATAAAGAAAGAAAGGAAAAGTGGGGGAAAGGAGGGAAAGAATTGAAAAATGATAAAAAGGAAACAATCCAGTAAGAATTTAAAAAACAAAAATAAAAATAAACAAAGGCGAAAACGGAACGAAACGATGAAAGACGAAACAATCGAAAGAAGAAAAAAAAATAACGGAAGAAAAGTAAGCGTATAACGATAACGGGTTGTCGGCACGATCGGCGGGTAATCAGGCGCGTCGAGCTGCATTGGTTGAGTATTTAATGGCTGTTTTAATGCTGAGGTTATTTGTTACATAAACAGTTGGTCGAGGGTGTTGGGACGGATCTGGGAAGGGCAAAAACCGGGAGAGTCATTTTTTAAGGTGTCTGTTTCTTTCCCTCGCATACACCCATAGAGTGTGAGAAGACAAGAGACACACGCCATGATTATTAACCTTGCTAGGTTGATCTGTCGCTTCCATGACCGAATATTTTGGATTTGAACCATTGAGAAAGCGAATAGATTGTCAAAACTCACGTCCCTTATCCCCACATTAATTTCTTATATCTGTGATTCTCCACATTCAAATACTCATGGGTGTTTTTGATAGCTTCAACTCTCATATCATCTGCAGAGAGTCTATAAAGTCCTAGTGGCCTGAGTAGCTGCGACTACCGACGTTGAAAAAGGTATTTCTTTAAAGACAACTTATCTGCTTCAAGTTGTGTAAGTTAGTCCACTTGACAAAGTTTTTCGTCTTTTACCTTTCCAAATCTGCTGTTCTATTCAAACAAAATTTATGCATTACATATGCGTGTCAGAACTCTGGGATATCCCCACACCTATACCATACCCACACAGGCCCCACGTGAATATGCATACATATGCACATAAATACGCACAAGCTGTCGAAATAGAAAAAAATGAGACATGAACACCGTTGATATAAACGCAGTACGTCTAGACAGTGAGGAGTTGTTTCTTTGTTTTTTAGCATTTATCATATTACAAATATCCATTAATCAAAATATCTGGCATTATAATGGTCACCATTCTAAGATATAGATAAACCATTAAAAATGTTGTTAAAACAAAATAAACCGAAACAAAACAAAAGGCCAAATTTGAACTTTTATCAATAAGTTCCTAATATCTAACCTATTATTTTCATCGTGAAAGTACGTTAATTGGAGTGTGAAATGCGATAGAATTTTTAATAAACTTGAAATAGAAAATCCCCCCACCACACACACACACACAATTATATGTATGCTCTTGTATATCAAGCAAGCAATCAGTTAAGCGTTTTTAACGATTGGTCTTTTTCAATTGTCGATCCGTGAATTAATACAGAGCTTATAAAGTTTGAAGTCGAATATTGATATTTTCATTTCACTCATGAATATTAATAATATTATTACCACATTAATTTATATGTATATATATAGGAATAGATAGATAGATAGATAGATTTCGACCGACAAATACACCTCGTGATGAATGCATGGATAGTTAATAAAATGGGAAATATGCACCTTGCTAAAAACATGATTTTTGATTAACTGATTGATTGCTTTTAACGGCATGTCAACACATCGAGGATAATTCTAATCGTAGATTTTGGGAAATCATGTTCTTTGTGGATATTTACATTTTTGGTAATTGTTTTTAATTTTTTTTTTTTCATTTATACAAATAATTTTGGAACAGACTTATTTTATTCATTGATTCATTTTCACTCTGTTGTCTGCCAGAACGGCAAAATCCAAAGGTTCGTATGGTCAAATTTAACTTTCTTGCACAATTCCCAGTGGAACACCTTTCCCACCCAGTCGTGTCTAGTCTTATTCTCTTTTTGTGCTAATTTGCTTCAGGAGTCTTCTCAGATCTCAACAATGCCGTAGTTTGGATGGTCTCTACACGGCCTCTTATTTCCAAGTCCCCCCTTCCAATCCTTTGGTGATTGTAACAAGAACACCAATTACAATTGGTATCATCATCACTTTCATGTTCTGTAGTTTTTTTCAATTCTCTAATAAGGTCCAGGTACTTATCTTTCTTTTCACTTTCTTTCAATTTTACTCTGTGGTCTGCCAGAACATTAAAGTCCATAATTTTGCAAGTTATCTTTCTTTTGTTGACTATCAATAGGTCTGGTCGTCTGGCCGACATTAGGTGATTCGTTTGTATGTTAAAATCCCATATGAGATTATGTGTCTCATTCTCCAGGAAAGGTGCTGGATTGAGCCTGTACCATTTGTACCATTAAGGATTGCACTGCGTTTATGTTTTTTTTTAATTTGGTTCATTTTAGCGGAATAGTTGTGTGAACAGATAATTAAATTTAGTGACAACAACTTCTACGTATAAATTTGTAACAGTAACAATAAAAATATTACTTATTTACAAACTTTTTCCAGGACTGAAGCAAAATTGTGACTTTTTATGCCATTTTTTCAACAATGTTTGAATGAAGCCAATCCATTTTCTGCTTGTTTTTCTGTTCGACCAAATGTTGCTTTGCGTTTTCTTTCATCACATTTGCAAATTTTGAGAATCATTCACAAAGTCACAAAACAGCTGTTCATAAGGAAAGAAAAAAGCAGCTTTATCTAAAATTTAGTCGAACGGCGAGACTTGTGTTAACCAGACAAATAATTCACTTTCTTCTTTTCGATTAAAGGACATTCTATTATTTGCATTTACTCTCGCAGATATTCGCCCTGATATGCAAATGTGATCAGTCTTTAAAAACCTGAGCTTTAAACAAATGCAAATGAGATTTTTTTTTAATTAAAGGGAAGATTTAAACAATAATAAAAGTCTTTTCTATTTATTTTGTAATAAAAATCACATTAACGATGATAACTAGATAGTTTATGAATTCAAAAAAGAAAAAGGTTAAGAAAAGCATAAACGAGGTATGAAGAAGTAAATAAAAAATAAAATTTATGTGAATCATAAAAGTTTAGTCAATTTATAAACATGTGGATTCTATCAGAAATTTTTTAAATCCATTTTATGGATACCTTAATCAATTATACTTAGCAAATGTCTACGAAGATTTTATGAAAAATCCCGTCGAGCAAACATAGTGTCAACCGTATCAGACTAATAATATTTAAGAAGATTTAGGTCAGAAGGGTCTCAGGCACTACGGCGTAAAAAAAAAAAAAAAAAAAGATTTTATTTAAGAAAACCTGATGATTTTTTCATAATTTCAGTGATATTGTGAAAATGATTTAGATTTGGAAAACTGGGTAGACAAAAACGTTCAAATAAAAATACTAAACTTTTATTGTTCAACTGATAACTAAGAAATAAAACGATGCTGACGAAACAAAACTATCTAAATTGATTTTAAAACAAGACAATTTTACAACTACAATAATAATCCTTCATATTCACGCATACTCAGTGGAAAGTTTATTGAATTAAAAAAACGTTAAATTTGAAGGATAAACGTAGTTTTGAATATTTCTGATAATATTATTAAAAATCACTAAAAATCCCTGACCCGAAGACTTTTTTTTACAGTCCTTGTCACTAAAAGATGAGCTGTCCGAAGATATGAGAAGAATACTCCTGTGAAGAAATTGCATCTCACGAAATAGTCCGGGTTAAAATTGCGATGAGAAAGGTTTTGGTAAACGGACTCGTTTCCCCACTGATACCTGCATCAGAAAATAAGTTAGAAAAAGTTTGTCTTCTGGTTACTCATACCACGCTTTTCAACAATAAAAATTGCAAGCTGATAGCAAATACTGTAAACTTAACATAGTAGGGTACAAGGTCATGATCATAGCACACTTAGTACTAATATAACACAATCTTAACGAAACTATGAGTTTTGCTCCCTAGCAATAATCTAAAACAGAAACTCACTGTAGATAGACTGATTGATATAGAGAAAGTTTCCCAATTTTGACAGGTAGATATCATCGTTAATGTGATTTTTTTTTACAACCAAACAACCAAGCAACCAACAAACCAACCAACGAACCAGTCCATCTATAAAGCACACTGTTATATTTTGACCTTCGACCCGGCCCCAAAATACTATTCCAAGGTGATACACCGGAAGGAAGTGACACATTCCAATGGCCAGTAATCGAAAGAGATCGCGTGGGCGGATTAAGGCTTATGATATGGGACAAGGTGAAGGTCCCATTGTGCCACTACAGTGATGCACCGGAAGAGAGTAACCTCTGAACTGCATGACAGTTATTTCCGCTTGATGACGATTAAACTTTCGATTTCAAAGATCCAGTGGGCGATCGTGTGGGCGTTGAATTATTATATAATTGAGTTGAGTTGGGTGCCAAAGCAGTTGCCAGCAGACTTTCAGACAGTAGAGACCAGATGTGGTAGGGAAGGCCACACCCGACCGAGGGGGCCCTCGGAAAAGCCCCGATGAAGTGGACCCTAAGACCTCTGGTTGAACATCTAAGAGAACAAGAAAGACACAACGTGACGGTCATAACAGTGGGGTCAAAATATGAAGTTTATGTTCGGTCTCCAGCACCCTCTCACATGCAAACCTTGAACAACCCTTTCGAACCCTTGCAATAAAGAGAGAGGTGAATATTTTTCTAAAGAAGACTTCTTGCGTCTTCCTTCCGGCGTTTTCCTTCATGCGTCCTTTATTACTGCGTCTGTTATCATTGCGTCGGTATGTATCCAGTATATATATGTATGCAACAACACAAGGGTGAGCGTGTTCATGCAAGACATAGTTTGGTCGTTATTGAGTTTAGCAGGGCATAAATCCGGGGTGGAATTTATTATTACTATTACTACTACTACCCCTTCTTCTTCTTCTTCTTCTTCTTCTTCTTCTTCTTCTTCTTCTTCTTCTTCTTAAAGCTTTCTCTTCCCAAATCTATAGTTAAAAAATTATTAAAAAACGCAAAGCACGATTGCGCTGCCCACTCTCAAGATATCGAAATTGTCCAGTACGACTGTAATATTTCACTCGTTCTTGTTTTTATTCATTTATTAAATTTAAATCTTCTTTTCCTTGACACGCAGCAGGATGTGTTTGTGTGAACGTGTTGCCCTCTTTTGATTTAGTGTTTGGGAAAGAAAGAAAGACGGTATTTTTTTATCCTAGCAAAAAAGAGCTGAGGTTTATTCACAGACAGGTGAGGAGGTAACTAGTGCGTGTTTTTACGTTTGGAGAAGTTTACTACACTTGTGTTTGCTTTTCCTCTTGGCTTTGCAGCGTTATTAAGGACATTCAAGCAGCATAAGAACAGCACACACACACACACACACACACACACACACACACACACACACACATATATATAGTATGAACAAAAACGCGCACCCACTTAACGATACAAAAATCGAAAAACGTAAATTAAAAATGTGAATATGCTGTTTTGATGTTTCGTTTTCTTTGTCTTTTTTCATGTTGGTAGGGTGTTTTTTTTTTTTTAAGAATATACAAATCCATGCGTAAAATAAAGAAGCATCGAATATCCAGCCTTACTGTATTTGTTTTTCAAATCTTTTCTATAGCAAAACGTAAACAAACACACGAGAGTAGGTATGGTGACCTAAAGGGGTAATATTCTTACAGTTTCTTGGTTCGTAAATTTTTCAATTTCAATTTGTTGATAAATAACAAGAAGAGATTATTAATTTCAATAAATGAAGTGAACGTTAAATTCAAGGGACAAATAATATAATTGAAATTTATGTAGAATTTTATAAATGTTTATGAGATAAATATTTAGAAAGAATCTGTGAGGGATGATGAGAGGTGTGGGAGGAGTAAGAAAGTCAGAACACCACAATTGATTGATCAAAGGGTTAGGGTTAGGGCTTGGATTACTATGTTGAGGATTTAAGGGAAATCAGCAAGAGATTCCGTCAGAAGAGGCCATTACTCTTCAAATCGGGTGAGTAGCATTTCCACCAGGACAATGCACCAGTCCACATCTCCATCCTTGTCACAGACTACTTGACCAAGATGGGCATCAAGACAGTTCCTCACCGTCCCTATACTCCAGACCTTGCTCCCTGTGACTTTTGGTCATTCCCTAATCTCAGAGGCTGTCGTTATGAGACAATTGAGGAGATGAAAAAGGCTGTGATGAAGATCATTGACACGCTCACACAAGAGGACTTCGATGGGGCCTTCCAGAAGTTGTTGGAACGGTACAACAATTGCAGCCGGAGGAGATTACTTCGAAGGGGACTAGAGTTTCATGTGTGTACTATCAATAAAAGTGTCCATACGAAAAAAAGTCTGGAAACTTATCTAATGATCCTCGTGTGTGTGTGTGTGTGTGTGTGTGTGTGTGTGTGTGTGTGTGTGTGTGTGTGTGTGTGTGTGTGTGTGTGTGTGTGTGTGTGTGCTTACATATATATACATATATGTGCCAATTTCAATTTCAAAATATCAGAAAGAAAAAAAACAAAAAACGACGAGTCTAAAGTGTGAATTATTTTAATCTTTCCGAAAGACAAAAGCTAGTAGAAACGAATGAGCAAAAATAAAGAACAAAAAAAAAAAAAAGGAGGATATCCAATCAACATTATACTTATTATTTTGTAATTAAAAAAGACCCGCCGTAATAGACACAATCATGTATTAAAGAAACAAAAAAAAACTCTTCTTTATTAAAATATCTTAGAAGTTATATATTATATAATATACCTTTTCAAATAACGAAAATACGAAAAACATGAAAACTAAACAAAACAATAAAAATATTGTTTCCGGAATTTTGAATCACACTTTATTTTTGTAAAAAATTTCATTAATTGTTGCTTATATAACTCAATTGATTTTTCGTGATTTTGCAGGTGCGCGTCTTTTTCCATGCCTAAAATATATACAAGTAATATGTATATATATATATATATATATATATATATATATATATATATAATATATATGTGTGTGCATACCTAATATATACACACATGACATATATATATATATATATATATATATATATATATATATATATATATATATATATATATTATGTCTGTATACATATTAGGTATAGAAAGAGACTAGCACATGCTAAATCACCAAAAATTAATTTAGTTTCCGTTATATGTATATATACATATATGTGTGTGTGTGTGTGTGTGTGTGTGTGTGTGTGTGTGTGTGTGTGTGTGTGTGTGTGTGTGTGTGAGAGAGAGAGAGAGAGAGAGAGAGAGAATCTTGATTAAATTTGGCATGTTAACCTCTTTTACCTCAGGGACTGTTTTGATTATATTTGTTAGTAGTGGGAGTGTCGATGGATTAAATACCACTCACTCACAGTAGTGCTCGAGAATTCTAGCTTAAAATTGATCCGAAAGGTCTGATTTGTCCAGACAATAAATATCACTGGCATTAGCAAAAGTGAACCACTTTAGGACAAAAAATGATTCCTGAAAAGATTTATTCTACCTGGATAAACCCTAGTTGATAGGGAAACCTTGAGAAACATGATATGTGAATTCCCTTGACATCAATGAGTGTTTTAAAGGTATTTGTTGGAGCAGGAACGAAGCAAAGGTAAGAAAAGGAGCCTCCTTCTTGCTCCTGGAAGTGATTAGAATATTCTGCTTTATAATTGATCTCAAAGCTCTAATTTGTCTAGAAAGTAATTTTCTCTCGGCAAAAAGAGTCCTCACTAACGTGGTGGTGTTAGCTGGGCTGGAATGTTTTGAAAGGGAATTTATGACAAGACTCATTCGTACAGAAAGCAAATAAAATGAATTGTTGTTTAACAAAATCGTTTTTTATATTCTTTTTACCCCAGGCAACAGTATGTTCTGCTGTTTGTTAATATATATATATATATATATATATATATATATATATATATATATATATATATATATATATATATATAGTTTTCTTCGTTTGCGTGCTCTCTTGCTTTTTCCCTATAGGCTACTTAGCTAATGGGTTATTCTTGACAAATCTTGTCGAGTTAACTCCCTTGCGGAATACAATTAATGGCTGCTCTATGACAAATTTTTAGTGACTTTTTTTTTATTATAAAGCCGACAGAGATAGATAAATGTTTCAATTTTTTTTTCATCATACAACGTGTGAAAGCACGTGCGATACCCTAGCCTCATCAGCCGCCAACCAGGGTGATAACACAGTTTCGGTAGCTCAATTATGTATAATTACTTGATCATACTCGATAAAATGAAAGACAATATTTCTTATTTTCTCTGTCATCTTTACTCGAACTTGCATTAATAAATGATTACTGCTGAGCTATTGGTCTAATGAGTACAGTGTTCACCAATGATCTGGGAGACCGGGGTTCAATCCCAGGTCAAGTCATACCAAAGACTCAAAAAATGTGCTTGATATCGCCTTGCTTAACTCGCAGCATTATAAAGTAAGGATCAAGGGTAAAGTGGAGCAATCAAAGGAATGGAGTAGCACCCTTCCCGCACATCGTGGTGTAGTAGCCATTGAAAAGGGAGCTTTCTGGTTACCCTTGACTAAGGTCGTCAACTTTACTTTTTACTTTACTGCTTAAAATCACAACACTTGATGACATTTTAAATTTTTATGATTGAATTTTATTTGTGATAATTTTAGAGAACTTTTTAGAAGTATAATTTCTTGGCCATACTTCAGTATGTCTCCCAAAAAACGTGTACACTTAGCAAGAAAATCTTCAAAAGTTTTTCTTTGAAAACTAATTTTAGGATATTTTCATCCCGGGAAACATCGTGTACTTCTGTTAATGAATATCTATAACTAAGAAAAATTCTACTATTTGAAAAGCTTTTGAAGAAGTAAACATTAAATCGTCATTTTTTCAAGAAAATATTTTGTAAATTAACATTACATTAGATTATCTGGTGCTTAAAATACAGTAATGCGTTAACATCAACAGATAATCGTTTCACACTTGTCCTATGTCACTTCACACGTTGTTTATACTGTTAACAACTACATACGCACTTTTGACAACTCGACACAAAATCCCGTCAGTGGTTTTCGTCAAATTCGACACTTAGGCTGTTAGAAACGTTTTTAAGAAGTTGACTTTTTATATACAAGCAGGTCAGAGAGAGAAAGAGAGATTAATAAAAGGCCATGGCTCGATGTAATGGTCGGTATCAATCATGTGTAGATGAAGAACAGAAGAGGATTTTTTCTAAATAGTTTAGAGTTATGTGAATTCCAAAGCTGGCTAAGGATGTGGAGAAAGATAAAGAAAACAAAACAAAGAATAGTTAAACGTTCATAAAGAGAACAGGAAAGAAGAGTAAAGAAGAAATGAAAAGTAGAAAATGGAAAAGAAATAAGGAAGGAATGTCAATGAATAAATAAGACAGAAACAGATAACACGGTGTTTCAAGAAAGGAGAAAAAGGAAGAATTTGAAGGAGAATATAAGTAATAAGACAAAAGAACAAACGGAATAAATAAGTAAATAAATAACGGCGGCAGAATCTACTTGTTCGTTTTTGAAAACGTCATGAGTAAAAACTGATGATCAGACACATGGTTAATATATTGTTCGTACCTTGATAACAACTGACTAAGAAGGAAAAGTCAAACAAAATGTCAAAACGAAGCTACATCAAGAAACAATTACTGACAGGCGTTCTGTAAATAATCAAATTAAAACCCACTAAAGAAAGTAAAGAGGATTGATCTCTTCTCTGACAAATACACTTTGATAAGCTGACGATTATTCTTTGCATTGTTGGAGGACTTAAAAATTACTGGCGTTAAAGGAGGTCAACAAAAATAGGTATCAGATCGAAATCGAAATCGAAATGACGTAAAGTGCCAGTTATGGGATTTGAATATCAGAAACACAAACTTACTTACGAAATGATATATTGGATTGTAGGAAACCAGTTTGAAGCTTAAGGAGATAACAGTTTTTCATAACTTTTGTTGCTGTGGATTTTTATTCATCTGTAAAGTTAGAGAATTTGGCCTCGTGATCTGTAGCCTAACACTCGAAAAGCTGCAACTTCATATTAGCATTTATGTTTGTATAGGCACGCACTTATGTCATCTATATTTATGACATCTGTATTCTTCAAAAAATTTACGGAAATTAACTTAGTATGACACAAACCCATAACAATGGCTACCCTATTGAGAATTACACACCCTTACTAATATTACTCAACGCAAGTGTCGTTAAGTTGAATATTTTAACACCAATCGTAATACAATGTTACTTTAACAAGCTATTGTTCTTGAGTTCGGTGCTCCTTGTGTTCTGCATATGAATTGATTAGAGCTTAGTTAATAACCTTATCATATCAAATACATTGGACTAGCGAGCTGAGATCTACGAGAAAAGTTTGTAAACCATTGCTCTGACTACATTTGCATGTTTATTTGTTTAGGTATGGGTGTCCTATATATTTACCCAACCTCACCGCCACGAATAAAGATCAGTTTTTAAGAGAATTACAACAGGTTTGAATCAAATGTTTTCCTTCTCCCTGACCAGTTAAAGAGCCCAGTCTACTCTACTGTTGAGCTGAAGAAAAAATAACCTTAAGGAAATTATCACAACGTGAAATGCAAACAGTCGCGTTCAGAATTTGAACTCAGTTCGCTACCAGCAGTAACAATAAACATGTGTATACATGTTTTCATGTATGCGTATTTATATGTTTATGTATAGATTCATGGACAACGTATTCGTCAGTATTCTTCATTACATTGTAGAAAGAAAAATATGTTGAACTGAGAGCCTATTTATGTACCACTGCTAAAATTATATAAACAAACTTGCATGTAAGAGTATCATCATCATGATTCATCATCATCATATCATCATCCTCATATGTGCACAAAAGTATGTATATGTTTAAAATGTTATCTGTCTGAATCACAACCAAACTAATACATATTTAGAATGCGTCTTTATGCACATTTTTGTGTTCGAATATTCGCATTTATATGAGTTCACGTGTGTAGGTGAATATAGGGCCGCATAAATTTCTATGAGTGTGTGATAAAATGTGTTTGCGTACATCAAATTAGCACTTCTTGATATAAGGGCTCTTTGAAGAATTGATTCTTCAAAGGCTCCTTAGTCTTTGACAAACAGATAAGCCTTTTTCAAGACGGTCTTTACTGCTTTCCAGCGATGTGCCAGTAACCATGGAGACGAATCAATTGAATATACTTGTGACGTCACCATTACCAGAGAAGCAGCTATTAGTGCAGTTGCTAATAAACTATTTTTCATGAATAAAAATATGCGCAACCATATTTAAATGTAATTAGACCTCTCTCTTCTCTCTCTCTCTCTCTCTCTCTCTCTCTCTCTCTCTATATATATATATATATATATATATATATATATATATATATATATATATGGAAGTAAATCTAAAGCTATGTAAATGTACAAATATGAAAAAATGAAGTATTCAGAGTATGATACTATTTATAGTTGAATTATTTGTCTATGCTAAACGTTACGATTTTACAGTAAACTTTCATCAGGTTATTTAAATAAGTAATGTATCTTCAGAATTTTATCTAATTCAGTTTTTAAATAAAACGAAAAATGAG
Source organism: Sepioteuthis lessoniana (assembly GCA_963585895.1). Taxonomy (NCBI): domain Eukaryota; kingdom Metazoa; phylum Mollusca; class Cephalopoda; order Myopsida; family Loliginidae; genus Sepioteuthis; species Sepioteuthis lessoniana. The sequence goes on along the minus strand of CAUZXS010005462.1, from coordinate 13,798 downwards.
TAAGTCTTTAACATTCTCTTTCTGTTAGTGACATTCTGTTTAAAATCTGTTTAATGTAATTATTGTTCGAAATTTATTTTAAAACGTAACGTATTTCCTTTTATATATATATATATATATATATATATATATATATATATATATATATATATATATATATATATATACACACAATCGATGAAGCCAAACTATTTTAAATAAGGTATTTTGAAACAATTTTCCTCTTATTTGACTAAATAAGTTGAAAAGGCCAGGTCGATGCTTAATAATGTTGCAATTAGAAATGAAGCTAAATTCAAGAAGATTCAGAATTTTCTTCCATTTCGCACACACACACACACACACACACACACATATATATATATATATATATATATATATATATATATATGCGTATTATCTACGTGACACATTCCATATCTACATGGTTCCATCGTACGGACAATCTTTGAGATTCTCGCAAGCATTTGAAATAAAATTTAAGGTATTTTTCTCCACTTACTACTTTCCTTTATGAGTGTGTCTAGGTAGACCTTTGAACTGAAGGATTAAGAAATACGAGTTTCATCATTTGATTCCCCGTCTTTACGTTCGGCTCGTAAGGAGTGGAAGTTTCCTTTCTCGGTTAGGAAATGGTGATTTTTCTTTCCATGCTGATAAAATCTTGATTAATTTCATTGTTTGTCTTTATTTCATCAATTGAGAATTATTTGTTACTCCTGCTGATTGAGAGTGAGAGTTAGGCTTGATTTTAGATATGAAAGTAATCTTTGACACATCAAACATTAGGACTATAATAATGACCACAACAATTTGAATAAAAGGTTTGCTTGGGGTGTTTTTTTTTTTTGTTGTTGTTGTTGATACCTAGGGAACTAGACTACAAACTTTGCAGATACAAAAAAAAGACTACGTTTAATTCATAATTCTAACATTAAATGTTTTCAGTGAATTTTTTATGATAAGCCTTTTCTAACCCAGCTCTTGGATGAAGATGAGATTTATTTGATAAAAATAACTAGTTTTGATACATTTTACAGTAAAATTCTGTCGTAATATGATGTTAATAATAGTTATGACTGCAGCGAGTTCTTCCATAAATGTCTGTTTTCTGTAGTCTTAATACAAACTAAGATCTACAAGAATGGATCAAAAGAAAAAATACTTATAGCCCAAGTTTAACTGACTTTTCTTTCTTTATAGAAATGCATTTATGTTTGCATTTTTGCGTAGAATCCCGTTAAACCATGGATCCCTACCCTCAAGTACAACGTGTGTACATCGAGGGTTTTATTTATTTGTAAGACGAGGGCATGGGAAGAGGAGGAGGAGGAGAGAGAAAGGGGGGAGAGGGAGACAGAGACAAAAACAGAGATCCCCACTCTTTCCTTGCCATACATGGCGGCTACGTCTATGTCCGGTCCTCGTCGTCACTGGCGGCTGCGGTAGTGGTGGCCGACCTAAGTCTAAGCAAACAAGCCGACCTTTGATGTGGAGACTTTGAGTCGAAAAATGAAAGCCTTTTCTGACAAATATATAAATTTCGAAAGGATTTTCCTGTTACCCTTTTTTTTTCTTCTTCCTGTCCTGCATCCGACTGATTGTTAGTACGTCTAAAGTCGACTAACCAGGAAAACAATTTAGTACGGAGGTACTGTGTCTTTGTGGAGTCATCGAGAGCAAATTTGCTTTAGCACCCCAGAGTCAACCTTGGAGTTTAGCTAAGGACCAAAATCCGAATACGAAATATAGAAATGGACAAATTCCCATCATTGTGGAATATATGTATGTGTGTGTGTGCCTTTGTGTGTGTGTGTGTGTGTGTGTGTGTGTGTGTGTATAGATTGTATGTATGTATGTGTGTGTGCTCATAACAATTCGCTTTTCAAAAACACAATGATTTTATTTGCAATACGATAAATGTAGTAAAGCAAGTTCTCATAAAACTTGTAAAAGCTATATTTCCTCTTACTTTAATAGATGATCCAAAAATTTGTTGATTTATGCCTCTTGGTACGTTTTTAACAGAAAACAGACCAATGTAGTTTTGACTACCAAAACTATGTTTGAGCTTCTCTCTTTGCATTCTCCCATATATTCTCCTCGTTACTAACCTAACTATCCTCTAAACATTAAACGTTTCATGTTTGACATGACGTCTTCAGTTCGGCGGAAAGCTTCCGGCACTTTCTCTGCATACCTTTATAAGAAGAAACTGGTCTTAGTTGTTTCAAAATGAATGCTAAAATGGACTTTGTTTCCACTCTGTGGACAACTGCACGAAGGAACTCTTTTTAATGTCCTCACAGTCATAAACTCACCCTAAATCGCATATCATTTCGCATTCTAGCCGATGCGTATGCCCATTTAAGGAACAGACATTTTAAAAATGACATGACAACTAGCAGCATGTGCAGATTTATTGAGAAGTGATTTACAGTGAATTTGATTCCTGGATAGTGGTTCATAAATGAAGCTTTAAAAATAAAAGATCAATCTATATTCACACAGGGAAAATACGGAGAAAACTGAAATCGAAATTACGATACCAATTTACTGAGACCTCAGTAATCATAAGCCTGTCGTTAAGAGGCGCTTATTCTCGCCGTATTTTGGGGGGGAAATTACCATTTTGTTGTTTGTTTTGACAGCGTTGAACAAACAATACTCTAAACAGGATGGGTATGAGAACACGAATTCGTTAAGCACGAATGCAAGTGGTGCTTAAAATTATGATTTAGTTAACGTTGAAGAAAAACGGTTGTATTGCATTGACATCTTATTCGTATTTTTCACATCTTTCGAAAACCCTTTGAGTAGTGACTATCATCTACAAAGACTAACTTGATTTCGATGAATCATTTGTTGCACAAATTCGCTTTCACCACAGTCCATGGATATTTCAAAGTGGCAATGTAAATGTGGCAATAGCCGATGAACCGTATTCACCGCAAATCGATTACATCAAGCAGAGTTCGTGAAGTTGATTACTGGTGATTAATTATTTTTTCTTTAGGCGTTTGTTGAACTTTTATATTTGTAAATTCTTATTTGTTCATTTGCAAATGATTATATGCCATACGCAAAAGAAGACATATTAGTGTGTCTTTTCCTATCTAACGATAGATTTTTTGTTCATATATGTAGATGAGAATTCATCAGTGTTTCTATGGTTATATATATATATATATATATATATATATATATATATATATATATATATATATATATAATAAAAATAGATACATAGATATTAGTTTTTATATATACCTAATTGCATGGATGCTTACCTTCAACTAAAGGTTTCATGCCATCATGACAATCATCAGGAAGAGAAATCGAAAAATAGACAGGCGAATGTTTACATTGAGATTTGTATAACTCTTTTTTTTGCGTGTATGTGTGTATGTGTGTGTGCGTTAAATTTTCATTGGAGATTGTTTGTGTGTGTGTATGATGATACATGCATCTTGCAGCAGGACTGAGGTTGTTTCCTGGATATAGTTATGGTGAAGTGTAGCAAAGGTTCTCAGTAGAAAAGATTTGACGAATATCTCTATCACAGATATTGAGCACTCTCAAATCATACTGCATTTGGTCTGCCACAAACCCACCAAGTGAGATAGTGACAATACACTGTTATAATATATATATTTATATAGATATATTTGTAAGTGTGTGTGTGTGTGTGCGCGCATCATTTTCTTTTTTAAATGTTTGACTAAATAGGAAAGATACTTTGTTTCTACATATTTCATCGTCGATCAGTTAAAGTCTGAGTTATTTCACATCTGGATGGAATGAATACAAGAAGGCGCGACATTTTTCCAAAGTACTTTCTGTTTCTGCTGAAGCCATATTTGAAGGAACAAACAGGGAAATGACAAACATAATGACGAATTATGCACATTTACATAAATAGTAGCCAGAAGAACTAATGGGAGTTGAATTTACGGAAGAAATTTTTTTTTACTGGAAACAAGAGGAAAAATTGGCGGAAAAGTGTTAAAGACATTTCAGACTACAGCTGCTACATTTGAAGTTGATCTTGTTTAAGAGAAGTTTGTTAGTTTTTGTATACAGAGTTTAAAGGATTTGGAGATTTTGCTTGTTTTTTTTTTCTTCGTGTAATATGGAGTTATTTTCAGTTAGAATTTGGAGGATAGGCATGGGTGTGTTTTGAGGTGATTATATGAATGTATATGACTCGTTATTGTGTGCATGCCATTATACCGGATATTGGCATAATGGTTAGAGTGTTCGCCAATAGGCCGGGAGACCTAGGTTCAATCCCAGGTCGAGTCAAAAAATGGTACTTGATGCTACCTTGCTTAACACACAGCATTAAAAGGTAAGGATCAAGGGTAAAGTGGAGCAATCCAGGGAAAGGAGTAGCGTCCTCCCCTACACCTTAGTGTGGTAGCTATCGAAAAGGGAGCCTTCGGGTCACCCTCAACTACGGTCGCCAACTTTACTTACTTACTTATTGTGTGCATCATTTCACTTTTCGTTCTCCCGAAGGTGATCTCTGCTGGGGCTGAAAGTACATGGGGAAAATATGGCGCCTTCTTGAATTCATGCCATCCAAATGTCAAATGACTTATATGAAGACTTGAACGGATCAATCGACAGAAACGAAGAATCTGTCCTCTTTAATCACACACACACACACATATATATATATACATAATCTGTAAGTCTGTATGTGTGATATGTATATTTGTACAGACATTAATCTTTCTTCTGAGCGTGAGGTTTTCTTTTCACATTGTTAAGATAAAAAGATAAGCTAATTTTAAAATGAAATACCGTTAAAACAAAAAGAGAATCGAGCAACAATTAAAAAATAAATAAATAAAATCAAATAGAAAGTGAAAACAAAAAAGTCCAAAATGATCAGAAAAACAATATGGCGGTACCGGAAATTACCATTATTGTTTGAAATGAACAAAAAATGTGATATCCTTTCAATTCTGGAAACCGCCAACGACGGCGGTCGACATGAGAGCCAGACTACAGAAACCTAAGCTAAACAGCGTTTTAACTCCAAACAGCATCCGAAAAATTGAATGAAACAGATGGTTGACAAAGGCAAATAAACGACAAGACAGAAAATTGGACGGACATATAAGATACACTGTTCAATTACAGTTGCCGATTTTACAAAGCCTTCTAGCACACTTCGCTAACCGATCAAGAGGTAATTCATTTAATTGAATATTGGTCAACAACTGACAATCAAGTAAGATTTGATATTTTGAATGTAATTATTGGAAAAATAATTATGTAGGCGAAGCACTAAATTAAATGTAATGAGACTACGCTTTCTTAATTTCAGCAACCGAACAGTGAAGTTTGTTACTGTTTCTTTTATGTATTTATTTGGCTCAGTCATGTTCAAATAAAATATTTTTACTCTATTCAATATTGAAAGATCTGCTTTGATTTGAATTTGAACAAAATACACCAGTTGTCATTTTTTTCTAGACGCAAATGTGTTTTCCTTGACTTCTAAACTCAGCATCGTTCAATTTCATTTACTTTTGCCCAATTATAAAAAGTTCTTTAATTAGAGTAATCAGTCATAGCTTCTATTTTGCGTGTTAACACTGAATATTGACTCTTCCAATCAGATACTGTTTTCTCTGAGATAAATAGATAAATTAGTAAGTTTCATTTTGAGCTTCACTTTCTTTGTAGCTGATATTTTAAATGACAAATGAAAGACGAACGCGAGACATTTCATGGCTACTTGTCAAGACCAGCATTCGGGTGACTAACAAGAATCACAATGAAGACCAACAAAAAATCGTAAGAAAGAGAATTGATGGAAGAATATGCTCTTATACATCAAAGGATGCTTTCTGTGTTAGCAAAGATGATTCCGAACAATTGCATGGCTTTCTGGGGGCAAACACTCGGAATCTGAGAATAGATAGAAAAGTTCAGTCGAAAGCAGACTTGTTTCGGAAAGTAAGCTTTCTTCTTGTGAGTCAAAAAAGTTTCAAAGATTTTTAGTGTGGGCAAATGGATCGCCTATTTTTCAAAAGGCAGTAAAACATTGCTGTTCCATTGAGGCAAATTACAGTTCAGATTTTAAGAGCAGATGTGATTTCTTGAGAAGTTCCTTTTCTCTTATAATCAGAAAACCTTTTACTCCAGAATGATCTAAAAACAAGAAACAGTGAGTAAATGTATTGCGTCTGATGTTGCAAACGTTTGATTTTTCTCTTATTCTTTATTAAAAATCTTTTAGTGAGTGAAAAATATTGGGGTTACTTCGGTAAGAAAAGTGACAAAGACGTGCAAATATGACACGTGAGCATTGTGGATTTGATTTCTACACGAATGCACAACCTATTAAATAGGTGAAAAGATCGTATTGCGGCGATCTTTCAAGCATGGTCTGCTCACTGGATTCGAACACCAATTCCTTGTCCAGGATGATGATTGCTCAATAGAGAGAAAATAAGGAAAATGAGAAAAAGAGAGAGAGAGAGAGAGAGTGGGGGAGAAAGAGAGGAAGAGAGATATCGCACCTGTTCTATGTAAGTCCCCTCTAGTATTTATTAATTTCTTCAACCTCATCTCTCCTTGTCTCTCTCCTTTTCAGTTCCTAGTATCTTCTCAGAGAACGACAGGCGGACAGCTGATTGAATAGTTACGCCTGAACAAGCAAACACATAAATGGGCCAATATAAATTATAATATGGTGACATTAAACGATCATAAGCACTCCTTCTCCACTCCATTTCCAGCCCATCTATTTCTGTGTATCCTTACCCACTAAAAACTTCTTAACCAATCCTCTACACTACCGAATACAAATGCAAACATCAAACCAAAAATGTGAGTGAAATGAAATAATGGTAAATAGTTTTCTTAACGAAGTGAAGATGTCAACATCAGGAAATTAAAGAATTTACAACTTTTGTTTTTCTCTTTTTCTTTGACCACAAAAAAAAAACGACAAAATTTATTTGAAGATATTTGATTATTCATTTGATATGATATTTTTTCACAGGTACATTGTGAAAAAAATGTTGGCTTGATTAACAAGTTAGAAGTTTTTTTTTCTGAATCAATAATTGATTTTTTGACCAGTTTATTGTCGGTGTTATTGAAATTATTTCCTTAAGTAATTTCCACTATTTTGCCTTAGGTACCGTGAACAATTCCTGCCGCCAAAAGTGGAATGGGTTTGTCTTTTTAGAGGGAGAGGTACTTAATCGCAGCAAGAGCACCTTTTAATGACTAGTGAGCTAGACTAGCGGTCCATTGCTAATAAGTTTAGTTCTCACAGGACGCACTTTATTTCTAGGTTTGCGTCAAACTCAATCTAGAAAATGAGCAGTCAAATTCTTTACCCAATGCGAGCCAGTTTTAGCAAATTCTTAGAGTGATCACAGTTTTTTTTATCCATGACTCTTATAGAATTGACTTTGACGTCGATTCTGTCTTTATGGAATTCCAATTTGTCTTATCATTCTTCGAAGATTTTAGATTTTACCAGTATTTTTCAAAAGCTAAGTGGAAGAGCTTAAGTAACGAGCCAGAATTTTGAATACTGACTTTCAATGTAGGCAGGTCCTTCCCACTTGTAAGAATCGTGCAATACAATCTTCCTATTGTCCTTTTCTTTTTTAAAACCTTAAGCTTAGTAAATATGAATATGCAAAAAGCAAATCTTTTTAGTCGTTTCAAACCTGCTACTGAATTGAATGACAGTAAATAAGAAAAGTCAAGTTTTGTCAAACTTTTAAAGTGCAAAAGTATTTTTGATTTATTGGGGGGGGGAGCGAGGTTCATTTTTTTTCTCTTTTGTGTTAATCTTGTTTTCATTTTGCCCTCTCCCTCACCATCCAACAGCTCTTATTTTTTAAAATTTCCGCCTATCTTTTTCTTTTCTTTTGTGTATCGGGATAGGAATCAGCTGGGTTAAAAATAACTCAAAACTTTTTGTTAATTCTTTCGAAACTATATTTTCTCTAAATAGAAAAGCCAAAGTTTAAATTAAGCCCTATTTTGAAATCTATTGTTCTTATTTTTTGTTTAATCTACTTTCAGTTGTATTTCTTTTTTCAAGAATTCAGTAAAGAAGTTACGACTAACTTTCTTCGGCATTTCAGGACTTAGAATCAGTTTAGAATACCAAGGTAAAATGAAAACATTTTCTTAGAATACCAGACGGCTTTGTCAAAGATGAAAATGTTGCTGCCAGACCTCCGAGCTGAGATCAGAGTGAAGTATCTGGTCATCTTCCTCGGCCATGTACTAGATAGTCAAAGAAATTGTTGGGGATCCTGACCTCGAACCAGTGCATAAATGGGGAGAGTTGAAGTAGTTTGAGGTATTCAAGATACTGATTGAAGTGACATTTTTGTATTCACCCAAATGCACTAGTTTGCCTGCGTTAAACTGATTATGTCTCACATTCTATTATCCAGAAGAAGACAGTTAAATGTTTAGTGTTGTACTTGTTCCCACAGAAATCGCATAGTTATATCTAAGATATATTTTTATCTAAAATAAGATATAAAATTTTATTGGATAATATTTAATATATGATAATGTTTAATAAAAGTTTATATAATAATTATATATATATATATATATATATATATATATATATATATATATATATATATATATATAATATTTAATAAATGTTAATATAATAATAAAGAATAAACGAAGAATGATTTCGGAAGAGATTAATCATTTTGAGGAAAGCAAACGTCTCGCCATAGCTGTGGTGCAACTCAAACAAGGTGCATGAACTAGGTGGGAAAACACCAAGGACAGGATCATCACATGGAGCGACATCAAGCAAATAGAACCTAAAAAAATAGGTTTCCTCATTAAGGCAGTTTATGACATATTACCTACACCAGTAAATTTAAACTCTGGGGGTTAAGTACATCCAACCTTTGCAAAGCATGAGGGAAGATTGCTAATCTCAAACACGTTCTAACTGGATGTCAGTATTCCTTAAGAAGTTACACGTGGAGACATAATGAAATCTTAGGGATTATTGCTGAGATTGCAAAAATGTGCCGTGAAACTGCCTAAAAAATTTCATGTATAACAACAAGTATACAATTTGTAAAAGAAGGAAACGTTTCAAAAATTCCACATAGAAATAGGCACAAACCAACATTGCTTGATGGATGCACGGACTGGCGCGTTATTGCTAACATAGACCGGCGACTCGCTATTCCAACAGAAATAACATCAACTCGCCAGCATCCAGATCTCGTCATTTGGTCACTTAATTCAAATCATTTATTCCATTCGGGGTTTTTAAGTAGGTTTTTTCACATAGCAAATGTGGTATTTTGGTGTTTGCAGCGTGATTAGTGGTGGATGACTTTCTATATATTGTACTGTTGAATGGATCGGCGAATGCCGCAAGCTAGGTTCCCTTAGAATATATAGAAATACATAACCGCTTCCTTCCCTTCCCCCATAAAATTTTAAGGCTTCATGCCTTCCTTAATGTAAATTTAAGGGGATAAAAGGTTAATTTAAAGAAAGTTATCATTGCTGAATTAACGATCCCTTCGAGGCCAACATCGACTGGGCGCATCAGTGGAAATTGGAAAAGTACGAAGACCTACGTGACCAATGGCTGGTCAACAGACATATTTCCTCTTGAGATTGGATGTCAAGGTTTTATTTCGAACTCAACCTCTACATTTTTAACCAAACTCGGACTTTTACCGGCAGAGAAAAGAGAATATATATATATAAAAAAGACTAACTACATCTGAACGGATATGGCATCCAATAAAGTCTGGGGCGCCGTGGGTTAAGGGTAATGATGCTTCGGCCCCGAAACCATGCCTGAACCCAGGGTCATCATCGGATGAAGACTTTATTGGAAGCAAAACTGCTTTTTTGCGTCAGTTCTTGTATAATTTATATATATATATATATATATATATATATATATATATATATATATATATATATATATATAATTTTACATGCAATTATAATTTTATAATCAAATTTTATACAATGATATATATATTTCATGTTATAAGATATAAAATTTGCAAATGAAAGTACTTATTCCAAAGAAATGAAAATGTTATGCTGTCTTAATAATTAAGAAGAAAAAAGTAAGCCCTTTAAATTTATGTTACCCAAACATTCTACTTATTTACGTTAAATAGATAAGAAAAAATGCCGATAAGTTAAACAAAATCAAACTTACCATAGATTTTACTTTTGGAGTATAAACTAATACTTATTATTTTAGTTATATAATTAATAAATAACAGAACTAAAAATTAGAATTTAAAGTTCATCATAAATAAAAATGAACACATCCATTTTTACTCACCTTATAACGCCAAAATAAAAAATTCAATAATCATACTTTTTTTATGTTCGAGCGTTAAGAATTTGAACGTCAAAATTGTTAAATGAATTTGACTATATAGAAAATTACTTCACATAACTCTATCTTCCTGTTATCATTTTTTCTTAATCTTGTACCATATTATCTTAAGTTGAGTAAATATCTTTGATCATTTATACAACGTACTAAAATAAGAGCTTTTAAAAATGACGAACGAACAATTTTTCCAAAATTTTAAATAAGATTTTTTCTTATGATAAATTACACATTTTCCCACGAATATCATCGAAAAAACTTAAACAACCTTGGAATTAAAACAGTAACAAACTTTTCAAAAACAATTAAGAATATAATCATTAATAACAATCACAATAATCATCTCAAATCTGATCCGGGCGTAAATTGTCCAGTGTTTAGAATGCAGTAGGAAATATCGGGATGAAACTTAACGATCGATCAAAAAACATATATATGAACACAAGAATAACTTAGTAATACACAATTTAGAAACTAATCACAATTTTCACTTTCAAGATTTCAAAATGTTAGTTAATATAGAGGATGAACAATTGATTGCAGAATCTAGCTTTATTTCTAATTATAATACTATCGAACAATGAACTGTTTTTTTACTTATTTAGTTAAATTACAGCTAAAAACTTAAAAGATCCCTTATTTAGATTATTTTTTATTAATTTTTTATATTAATATTTTTTTAATGTTTTCGATAATCATAATTCTTCCTAAATTAGAAACAACAACAAAAAACTTTTTTAAAAAATCAGAACACCAACTACAAAATATAATAATTAAGTATGGAAATGACTCCAACAGAGCCGATGTTTCATGTGTAAAAAACGCATTGCAAAACATCCACTTATAAGTTGGCAATTAGCAGAAATTTATAATAGTTTAAAGTGGCTGAAGAC
>CAUZXS010005461.1:55000-106742 GCA_963585895.1 Sepioteuthis lessoniana | reverse complement strand
ATATATCTTGAGCCTTGTGCCAAAGAAAGCTAAGCTTCGTAAATGACTAAATGACTATTTGGAATTATAAAGAGAAAAATTTGATTACGTGTATCTGTTTGTCGATCCCCCCTACTTGTGATACAAGGTCAATTTTTAAGCTATATACAGCTAGACATGAGACTAAACAATCTGATGTGGAGGTTCCAGTAATACTGGGGCTTTGGGGGATGCAAGTACCCCATCATTGCCATCCATCCCTGGAGTGATAGCACCCGATAAGGTCCTATCTATGGACTGAATAGAAATAACTGTGTACTTATGCTAAACTGAACTGCTTGAAATAGAACTGTTTTGACATTAAAACTGTGTACCTATCCTGTACGGCCGCTTGCCCCCTATCACGAAAACTATCAAAGTTAGACGAACTAGACATGCAGGACTCTGCTGGAGAAGCAGGGACGAGCTCATAAGTGATGTTCTCCCATGGACCCCGCACATGGCCGAGCAAAACCAGGGTGACCAGCTCGAACCTACGTAAAGCAGCTCTGTGAGGATACGAGATATAGCCCTTAGGATCTGCTAGAAGAGAATGAACGATAGGGAGGAGTGGCGAGAGAGGATCAGGGATATCCGTGCCGATTGCACGACATGATGATGATGATGATGATGACTTATCCTAAACTGAATTGTTTAAAACAAAACTGTTTTGACATTTAACTCTGTATAAAAAAAAATAAAAAATCACTTTATTTTTTGACTCCTGTATTCTTTAAAAATTAGATAGTCATTTCAGCGATTAAGTTGAAAAGGAAAACAATAAATTTCCACCCAATATTCATCTGAGTTTATTGCATGATTTGTTTTTTCCTTGAAATACAATTCTTACGCTAGACTACATATTCTACAGGGGGGAACGATAAAATTGTCGTCCTAAAGAAAACAACACTACAGCTTTATTTTTAAACTTTTATTGAAAAATCAATTCAGGTAACTTGATTATGTAGTAGAGCTTACATATCTTAAATGTAGCCGCCTTCAGCCTCACCCAGGGTCTGCCACCGGCCACCTGATTGCACCAGGGGATCACACTCTTCAGCACATCCAGGTACACTTTGATGTTGACTTTCAAGCCGACTTCGAAGATGTGAGGTGGCATGATGTGGCCTTCACTTGAAACGACACCAAAGACAATAACCATAGCCGGAAACTTTGTTTTCATCACCCTGGGCACGTATCTGTTATTCGTGGCAATCCAGATTTGCATTATGAGGGTGCTGGCAATGGTCCTGTTGTCATAACTTAGATCGGTAGAGAGCATGAGTTGTACAGCGGCGAATTTCCGATCTCACTCGTTGAACATTGTGTCACTTTCAGACATGATAGAAGGCTCCTATTGCTCTTGGGATTTGTACACAACTGGTCAACTAGTTGATGGTCTGCAACAAAAAAAAAAAAAAAAAAAAAAAGAAAACCGGTTTTCATTAAACGGAAATGGAATCCTGTCGTCTTTTCTAGGGCGACAATTTCATCATTCCACCCTGTACGACATGCTACACATTCACAAAACACGATTAAAGTAACGATTAATACCATTGGAAATGAAATCAGCTACCTGAGTTCAATCCTGGACGAGGCTGTGTGCATTTCACTAGAAATTAATTCACTTTGCAAAGTCGTAACTCACCAACTCTCTAAGTAAATATTCAAGCAAAATCAGTTCTGTTTACTGAGTCCATTGATTAATCTTGGAGTTGAAAATCTCTAAATTCAATCCAACTTTACATTGCCCAGTCGGCCGGGGCTGTAGAATAACACCGACTGCACTTCTACAGAGATGTAAGACCCCCTGCCCTCAACGAGTGTCCTGGATATGACACTAAACAATCTGTTGGTGAAGTTCCAGGAATGTTGGAGCTTTGGTAAATGCGGAGTACCCCTTCGCTGTCATCGCTCCCAGGTCCACTCTGGCCTTGCGTGGTAGCACCTGATAGGGCCCTATCTATGGTTTAGATAGAACTAACGGCATACTTATGCTTAACTGAACTGTTCGATTAAACTGAATGGCTCGAAATAGAAATGTTTTTCACAATTAAACCGTAGTTACATTTAAACTGCGTGCTTATACTAAACTGAATTGTTTGAAATTGAACTGTGTTTAACATTGAAACTGTACTTACACTAAACTGACTTGTTATATATAGAACTGTTTGGATATTTTACTGTGTAAACAAAATCTGTAGTTACGCTAAACTGAATTAGCGGAATTAGAACAGTCTGAATAAACTGAGTAGTTTGAAATAGAAATGTTTTTGACAATTAAACTGTGTACTCATGCTGAACTGAACTGTTTGATATAAAACTGATTATTTACATAAGAATAGATTTGGCGTTAAATAACCTACAACGGTCGATATGCCATGAAAACCAACCAACCAACCAATTTTACATATACTCATACGAAACTAAATTGTTTGAAATGGAACTGATTATATATATAAAATGTATTTGGCATTTATAATCAAAAATAGTTGATGTGTTGTATACTACAATACAACTGCACGTGTACATATACAAATATACACTTACATGCGGAAACCTCAATATCCGGTAATGACGACTTCAATAAACGAATGAACACACTTCTTAATAAAAATATATCTCACACTTTATTCTCGAAAGGTTGATATTTGTTGTGTGTGAGAGATGAGTTGGAGACAGGGACAGACTGCTATATTGACCCCAGTTCTTCTCGCGACCATAGCAGCACTTCTCCCTCATCTTAGCTGGGGTTGCTCAGCCGTGGGTCTCGGAGGGCCAAAAGCCCTCTGTCTGCCGCTGGCTCTCACTTTGGCATTTTGTCTCCAACTGCTTCGAACCGTCTGGGCACCTGGTTATATTATTGACGTACGTACACCTGCTTCCCCTGTTCTTCCGCTTTTTTTACACAGGTGCATCTCTTGATTGACGGCTCGGTCGAGGGTCAATATATAACATATGTACTATAAAAACCAAACCAAACCAAACAGAATTCAGTCTGTTTTAAATTCAGAGATTTCCTTCTTTTAGAGTGGTTGCCGTACCAAAGCTAAAAGAGTATCGTCAGTCCTACTATTTAAGGATCGATGGGTGGGGGGAAGAATTCACTTCTGAGTAACTGATAGGTAAAACTATCTTGCTTGTACAATTCATCTGAAAAGGACACATTTTCACAATACATCATTTGGCGTCATATGCAATGTCAAGAAATATATTACAAGAAATAGATACAAGAAATATATTACAAGAAATAGATACAAGAAATAGATAAAAGCATCGTTTGCTTTTCTTTTAAATTTGGATTTTCAAATACAAAAGATAAAAATCTATGAAACAAGACCAGAAAATTTAAGAAGTAATTTGATTTAATCAAGTTACAAAATATGTACTTTACTTCTTTCCTTTCTGGGGGTGTCCTCGTGGTGTAATGGTTAAAGCGATGGTCGGCGGAATCGTAGTAAGCGAGTTCGTACTCCAGTCGCGCTGTTACGTTCACTTTCGGGCAAATACCCTCGGGAAAGGTATGAACCCCCTTATCCTCCGAGAAATGGGGTAAATATTACCACTACTGTTCTTCTAGGAAAATAGCTTTGGCATTAAATAACCTACAAAGGTTGATATGCCATTAAACCAAGAAAACAAACCATCTTTCCTTTCTTCTTTCAAAATAAGGATAATTGGTTGGTTGGTTGGGTTTCATGGCGTATCCACCTTTGTTGGTTTATGTAATGCCAAATTCATTTTAATACAAATAATCAATTCTATTTCAACAATTCAGTTAAGCATGAGTATAACGTATGCTAAACTGAATTACTTGAAATAGAACTGTTTTGATATTTTGATTGCGTACATATGCTAAACTAAATTGCTTTATATAGAACCGTTTTGACATTTAACTGTGTGGACAACAACTATAAACCAGAACAGCTATAACAGTAAGAGTTATGCATCTGTAGTTATAAATGATTCTGAGACGGTTCTGTGTGTAGAAGCGAGGAGGCAGGTTTTCATCCATTTCTCTATTGTGTTTTGTTTATACACAGTGTTGCATAATCGAAGAGGTATGTCATTAAATTTCCTTTTCTTTTGTATTTCAGGTGGTATTTCATCAAGATCTACAGCTTTTCCTCTACTTGTTTCAGTTCTCTATCAAGTTAATTTTCCGTAAAGTGTCCAAGTTTGATGTCTAGTTAGCCATTAATAATTCCTTCCGTAGGTTTGCGATTTCAAGAAAGTTTCCAACCAGATGCTTAAAATGTTCTTTCCACTTTTTAAATCTTTCTTTTTGATTAGCATCTTTTAGTTTTGGGTTCTAGATGATTTTCCTTCGGCTAAGTTCATTTAATGTCAGACATTCTGATTGGAATTGTTTATCTTCTATAGAATTTCAGGTTTTATTGGTTTGACCTTGGAGGTCTTCAAGTTGATCATTTTGGTATGTTTTTGCTAGTTTTTTCTGAACTTTCATAAGATTCTGCACATTTCTGTTGGTTGTTTTTTTTTTTCAATTAGCAATGATAATTTTTCATTGTAATCTCGTTCTTCCCTAACTGCTTTTGACTCTCAAGGAACTCTACATTTGGCTCTAAAATTTAAAAAATAATTACCATAAGCCACCAAAGTTTGTCCGGGTAATAATGTTTTCTTCTGCTATTACCCGTACCAACTTTGCTGGCTTCCGGTAATTTTCCTTTAGTGACCATCCTATACTTAGTTCCACATGTGCGAAATCAATTTTCACAGACAATTCTCTAAAGAGACGTAACCGAAACGAAAAGTCCCCTTTTTTAGGATTTTCATTCGTTTTAATGATTTTAAAACGTCCTTAACACCATAGGCACGCTTTTTAAAGCAATATATATATATATATATATATATATATATATATATATATAAAATAATAAAACACATTTTGTCTATATTATTTTTTAAAGTTCCTTTCAAGTTTCCTGATTAGTGTCTTGGTTTCAGATAGGAATTGGTGGATGAATTTACCAAAATTCATCCACCAATTCCAATCTGAAACCAAATCATTTATCAGGAAACATGAAAGGATCTTAATAAAATTATATAGACGAAACGTGTGATCATTACTTAATCAGACATGCTTGTTTAAATGAAAAACTGCTGCTCAACTATACGCATACACACACACACACACACACACACACATATATATATATATATATATATATATAAGTTGGCAGACCGTAGTCGGAGGTGACCCAAAAGCTCTCTTTTCAATAGTTATTACACTGAGGTGTAGGGGAGGGGCTACTCCCTTCCCTAGATTGCTCTACTTACTCTTGATCCGTACCTTATAATGCTGAATGTTAAGCAAGGAAGCATCAAGTACCATTTTTCAAGCCTTGTGTATGACTTGACCGGGGTTTGAACCTCTGTCTCCCATGTTATATAATTAACGCAATGATTTTTTTATATTTCTCATTTTTCGTAAATTATATTTCATCATTTAGTTCGTTAAGGCTTTGAACTACTTGGTGTCTCTTGGATCAGGTGCCATAGTCAGATGGTGCAGTCTTACACCCGCGCGGAAAGGATATGACAATCATCATCTATTTTAATAAAACACCGGACAGGAAATGGCACCGGACAGGAAATGGGACTGGACGGCCGTTGGAGTGAAATGAGTGGGTGGTTGAGGGCGTACCCGGAAGAGATGATTCGGAGAATTTGAGAATTTTGAAAAGACAAGTTGGGTTTTTAGGACCTAAACAAAGCGGATCAGTGAGGGTGTCGACCGGCAGAGATGAGTTGAAGTGTTAAATACCACAAGATGCGACGTATGTGGAGGTGGGGTCAGTATAGAATGGTTAGCATATGCTTTTATGATTTGTGTCTCTTTCCTCGTGTCGCCAAGGGTCGAAGGTGGAACGAAATAACTCATTCATACCACTTGTATTTGTATTATTATTATTGTGGTTCTTCTCTCAATCTGAGTATACAACACCCCAGATCATTGGCAAATACTCTACCTCTGTGCCAATGGGATGGTGTGTATGTGTGGGCTTTTGTGTGTGTGTGCGTGTGTGTGTGTGTGTGTGTATTGTAGATACGTTTTTGGTAATATATTTTTTTCAATCCGATGATGCTAGAAATCTAGCAGAACATATCCTTCTGATTTTAAAAACCTATCTTTTTTTCTCATATATATATAATTATAATTAAATTTAACACTAAAAGCGTTTATAATCTGTTAAATTTTTTCAATGCTAAATGTATAAAAAAGCTGCGCAATATCAGAATATATTTCATGATAATAATAAAACAGAATAAAAATTCAAGACTCAGAGTTTCACATTATCGATCCTCTATACATGTATATACATGTGAGAGCGTTCGGTGTATGTGTGTGTGTGTGGATAAGTCTTATCTATTTATTTATGCATGCATAACAGCTGATCAGTCTGTGTAAACATTTAATACGTATGCATGCATTTATATGGGAACGACGCACACAAGTAACTTCTTCTTCTTCTTCTTCTTCTTCTTCTTCTTCTTCTTCTTCTTCTTCTTCTTCTTCTTCTTCTTCTTCGTTGATTTTTGCCCGTCTCTTCCTCGTCTTCCACAGATCACCATTTAAACATTGAAACCATGTTCTCCTTCGAAATGTTCTCTCTCAAACATTCTTCTGCAGAATGAACTTCAATTTCCCACTTTTTTTGTAAGTTCTTTCTTTCTTTCTTTCTTTCTTTCTTTTTTCAAAAGTATATGAAAATCGTCATATTGTCCGAGTACACTGAAAACACCAGTTCCCGCTAAATTACTGAAGGTAAGCAGCTATGAGCCTACTGAGTGTTTTAAATGAGCAACTGCTCATGAAGAACGGTCAGTAATGATACACATGCATCTGTTTAGGAAGGAGGGAGTGATTCTAATTAGTATTGCTCAGTTATCTGCTTTATATCGAGAATTTGAGTGATTATAAAATGACGTTCGGTGGGAATGAAGAAATTAGAAAATTATCCACCAATTTTAAAATGGACTGTAAATTACTTTATTCCCTAAATTAGTTCAAATTAAGTGTATTTCTCTGTCAAACATCTTGCTATAATATGCTCCTTGACTGGGTCACGTTTACGTACATATGAACAACATAAATATTTTTGCAATATATTGATAAAAATGATTCTTATAAATAATATAAGTGGTTGTCTTTTGTTATCAACGACCCTTATCTATCTATCTATCTATCTATCTATCTATCAAGGATAATGATAGATGATTATAACATAATATGCATCAGTTGGTGGTGATGTTTTAATCTCTCTCATTCTCTCTCTCGCTCTCTATCCATCAATTAATTTGTCCAGATAATAATATATGATAAGGACAAATATATATCTGTAGGTGCCGATGTTTTAATATCTATCTATCTATCTATCTATCTATCTATCTATCTATCTATCTAATAATGCAGAATAATGGCATAATATATATATATATATATATATATATATATATATATATCAGATGTATATATTTGATTCATGGAATTTTAACTGCGACCCCTGGGTTTCATGGAGTTTTTTGCAAAACAACAATCATCAGGCAGTTAACTAAATGAAATGAATCAAAAATCGAAAAAATACAGTCTTAACTGCCTGATGATTGTTGTTTTGCAAAAAACTCCATGAAACCCAGGGATCGCAGTCTAAATTCCATGAATTAAATATATATATCTAATATATATTTATTTATTCAATTATTATTATTTACTCCTCTAGAGTTTTTTCACATCAGTATTAGCTGATGGTTTTTCACTGGAGTTTGAGTGTCAGCAAGTCTCCTCAAGTCTCCAGGACTCGTCACAGTTTTAAAATGGATGCCTCTATTATTATTATTATTATTATTATTATTATTATTATTATTATTATTATTATTATTATTATTATATAATAGCTCTATCCTAGATATTGAGCACTCTCCATATCATATTGCACTTGGTTCGACACAAACCCACTAAGGGATTTAGTGACAACCAACTATGTCATGATATATATATATATATATATATATATATATATATATATATATATATATGCGTGCGTTCGTGCGTGTGTGTGTGTGTGTGTGTGTCTGTGTGCGTGTGGTATGGGAATATGTTAACATGTATCTATCAATCTATCTTCTTATCAAGTTTAATTTATTCCCGAAGAGCAATTTAAATGTATTGCTCTAATAAATATTTTATATATTATAGGTATTCATTTATTTAACACAAATCTTTATCATTTTTAAAGCGTCCAAATCTTTATTCTCATTTTCAAATGGCAAGTCCCGTTAAATCAGCAAAATTAAGTAGCAATGATCCTGCACACGAATTAGGTGATCATTTAGAAACAGTATGTCCTGGATAAACGTCCCATTGGCTTAGTGGGTAGAGTGTTCGCCAATGGTCCGGAGTTCAATCCCAGGTCGATTCATACCAAAGGCTTTAAAAATGGTACTTGATACTTCCTTGCTTAACAGTCAGCAATATAAGGTACGTATCAAGGGTAAAGTGGAGCAATTCAGAGAAAGGAATAGCGCCCTTCCTTACACCTCTGTGTAGTAGCAATTGAAAAGGGAGCCTTAGAGTCGCCCTCGACTACGGTCACCCTCGACTACGGTCGCCAACTTTTCTTATTTACTTATATCCTGGATGCAAACTTAGGCTTTATAAATTATAAGATTATATACGTGATAATCTTTAGTTCTGTAAGATTGTCAATCTGTACCTCAATCAAGGTGTTAAGATACCTGTATGACCAGCAATTGCCATGTACCCGGTATCCTCTTTCCACACTGCCTTTGTCCAAAAGGATAAGGATAAAGATACAGTATCATATGGCAATATTTGAAATCATTTAACGGTGTGCAAAAAATGAGTTCTAATTCGTTGAGAAATAAAGTTACCAACAAACTACTCCCTTAAAAATTATATAAATTTATAAACAGGATTTGGCATAAAAAAACTATCAAAGGTCGATATGCCGTTAAACTAGATAATCTAACCTAATCTTCTACTGTGTCAGTATGAACGAGGCAACTTGTTCTGATTATTGTTGACTTACGTTCGGATGAGTTTTTGGCTGACAGGTCATGAGTCAATTCGGTCGTAAGTCGACTGCCACCTGTATCGTAGACATGGGTGATTGATTTTAACGACATGTCAACCCTTCAAGGGAAATTTTAAGCCTTGATGTCTAAGAATCGTTTTCATTGTAAGTTTATATTCATATTTTGTGCAATTTCATTTGAGACTCTATTTGTGAATGTAGTTTACTCTAAGTAAATATAAAATAAAATGATTTTGTAAGGATAAACAATAAGAAAGGAAAGAAGGGAAGAATTAAAGAAAAAAGAAAAAAATGAAATATCGAAAAAAGAAGAAAAAAATAACAGCAATAACAACAAAACAAACTGGAATGAAATACAATGGTGACTGGTCAAGGTAAACAAAAAGCAAAGAAAAGTAGTAAAAGAAAAAAAGAAAGAAAGGCAAGTAGATAGAAAGAAAGAAAGAAAGAAAAAGAAAGAAAGAAAGAATGTATGAATGAAGGAAAAGAGTAAATAAGAATAAAAAAGTAAGGTATAAGTCATTTAAAAAATGATGAAAGAAAGAAAGAAACAAATGAAAAACAAGAAGACTTAAAATGCAATGTCGACTAGTTTGATTAGACAATAAAGAGAAACAGAATGATATAAGAAAGAAAGAAAGAAAGAAAGAAAGAAAAAACTGATTAAACACAACGAAACATTCGTTAGAAATAACAAATGCAATTAGTAAAATCATTTCCCGCTTGTAGAAAATAAACTAATTTCTGTTAAATTTACTAATATTTACATTCAATTTGTTTATTTACAACGTGGACGTAGATGGATATGGATCGTCAGCATCAACAACTGATTCTGGCTGGTGTTGTTGCTGTTCGATACGCTTTTTTAAAAATAAGAAACTGGTCGAAAGTTCCATGAATTGTGTTCTTCTTTTCTCTTCAAGGATTACATGATAATGAGCTAAAAGTCTTATTCTTATTTGTGTATGATACAGTAACACGATTTTATGTGCTTTAAATGCTTTTCCAGTGATATAACAATTTAAATTTTTGTGGCGGAAAGACGTTAAGTCAAATAAAATGACTTAAACTTGGTTTTTATTTTTCCATATATTCTTTCAGACAAACGACGTTTAATCGAGAACGACTTAACTCGAAACGACGTCACCCGAAGTATACCTGTATTCCTCTCTTGCACAAAAAAAAAATCACATACTTTTACGGTTTCAAGTATTCCTATCTAACACTAATAATTATATAGTTTCAAGTTATTGTTTCATTTAAATGATAATAGATTATTTACACACATTCATATGAATTCAATGATGGTAAACGGTTGTGGCTCCAAGTAAATATTCTTAATATAAATAATTTACAGTTATATGGTATTCTGTGTTCCTATTTAATAATAATGATAATTCTGAAACACATCTAAGGAGTTTCCCCGAAATGTAATGGTTAAAGCGCTGGACTACGGAATCGTAGTACGTGAGTTCGAACTCCAGTTGCGCTATTATGTTCACTTCCGGACAAATACCTTTGGGAAAGGTATGAACCCTCTTATCCTCCCAGCTATGAGTTAAATAGTACCACTAATGTCCTTCTAACAGGATAGTTTTTGCATTAAATAAACTGAGAAGGTTTATATGCCATTAAATAACAAACAAAATAAAAATATCTTGCTGACCAATAGATATGAAAATAACAGGTAATAACGTTCAGGGTCAGAATCCCGACATCAGGTACTGGGGCCTCACCATCCTATACTGTTCTATCTAGAACCTCTCTTCTTGGTGGTGGTCTTAATCCTCTGCAGCGGACACAGCATATTCTAAGCCTCGCCAACAGGGAAATGTATCAGTACAGACCTGCAGAGTATACCCAAAATACGAGAAAATAGGACAAGGAAAACTCTGAATTCAAACCTGTTAAACTCCGCTTAAAAATTGACCTTGTGTCATATCCTGCCCGAGCGGAGGGGTTGGGTAAATAGGATACCCAAAATACGACAGTGTTAAGCTATGCACGATGGCATTTAATTTCGTCTCTTCTTCGTTCAGCTTAGACAATTTCATTCTACAATTTTCTTCTTGGCTGCCAAGGCGTATGTGAAGGCAGTTTTCCCCCAGATCGACATCTTGTGGCTTAGCAATGAAAAGTTCAAAAAGTAAGTTAAACTCTATCTAAGAGAGAGAGAGAGAGAGAGAGAGAGAGAGAGAGAGAGAGAGAGAGAGAGAGAGAGAGAGATCATTTCACCATTCTGGAAGAAAATTGATAATCAAGGAGGCATTGCTTTCGGAGCGAATCTCTGACGCGCCAGGCATACATACTCATGTACATCGCTGTCAAAAATCCACATGCAATCGTGATGATGGTGAACAGTGTTTTGGAGCAGAAAAATTGCAAAGTTGAATTGTTTTCTATTCAGTCATTGTAGTTTTTATAGAAATCAATAGGAGACTTTGGATTTATTGTGTCCTCGTATAATTGTATCATAATCCAGTCTGTCTGTCTCTCTGTTTTTCGCTTGTTCTTTCTTTCTTTCTCGCTCTCTTTTTTAATCTTCTATTCTAATCTTCTTTCTTTTTTTCTTTACTTTTCTAATCTTCTTTCTTTCTTTTTCCAATCTTCTTTGTTTGTTTGTTTGTATCTTTCTTTCTTTCTTTCTCTCTTTTTAAATCTATTCTAATCTTCTTTCTTTTTTCTTTCTTTATTTATTTTTCTAATCTTCTTTCTTTCTTTCTTTCTTTCTTTCTTTCTTTCTTTTCTAATCTTCTATTCTTTCTTTCTTTCTTTTTCTCGTCTTCTTTCTTTCTTTCTTTCTTTCTTTCTTTCTTTCTTTCTTTCTTTCTTTCTTTCTTTCTTTTCTAATCTTCTATTCTTTCTTTCTTTCTTTTTCTCGTCTTCTTTCTTTCTTTCTTTCTTTCTTTCTTTCTTTCTTTCTTTCTTTCTTTTTTAATCTTCTATTCTTTCTTTCTTTTTTTAGTAAAACTTTTTCATCTTTTCTTTTTAGTTTCTCATTTTCTTCCATCTCTCTCTCTCTCTCTTTCTCTTTCCTTCTTGTTTTTTAACTTTCCTGATTGTTTTGTATATATATATATATATATATATATATATATATATATATATATATATATACACGTATATGTAAATTATCAGATGTAGTTTTCTAAGTTCAAGGTAAAAGAAAAAAAGCAAATTTAAAAATGATAAAAACAAAAGCTACCACAATAAATGTTATTCCATGGAAATTTTTTAAAATAACAGCAATAAAAAATTATGACATAAAAAAATAAGTAAACATGGAAATTAGTGTCCATGTCACACAGACGTGTAAAGACCAACGGTACCATTAAGTAGTTGCAAAAAAAAATCATGCATCAAAATGGCTGTGTGCACACATTGTTACTAATATGCTAAAGCTGTGGGACATTCACCTGACAGTCATGATGAATGTGAAATATTGTATAGGAAAATCGCTTCCATGATGCTCTCTGTCCACGACGGCTTGATCGATCATAGGCGTGTTAAAAAAAAAACAAAACACACACACACACACACAAAATAAAGCAAAACAAACAAACAAATAAACAAACAAAAACAAACAAAGAATTTGTGGCGCATAATAAAATTAACGATGATGATAATGACGATGATGAGTTAAGGGGCCAATATCGATGATTGGGTATACTTTTACATTTAATACTACTGATGATGATTATAGTAAAGTAAATACAAATATCCGGAAATAGAAATTGAGTAACTGTAGCACCTTAAAACTACCATAGTGTCAGTAATAGTGGGAGCACTGGGTATGATAAAAAAAAAGGGAAAAAATAAACACGTTAACAAGGCTTATAGTAGCCTCCACCCACATAAAACGCAAAAAAATTGCACTTTGAGGAACTGCTCATCTCTTTACGAAAGTATTATTAATGTGATTGAAAAATATAATCCAAAAGGTGCAGCAAAAGACACAAATACATAGAATACATATAATTATTACCTTCCCTCAGGCAAGGTCGTAGGTAAAGACCCGGCGAAGGATTATAAGATGTTGAAAACCCAACTGAAAATTAAAGGATAATAATAGTAATAAAACTATGTATAGTAATATGAACATTCAAAATATATAAAGTAGGATGGTTGTTTTTTATGGCATATCAACCCTTGTAGATTATTCAATGCCAAATGCTATTATACATACATTTTAAACATTCTATTTGTAAACTAATCGTTTGTAGGTAACATTTTAAAATATACCTTATCTCATTTGTTTGCACACAGTCAAATGGTTTCAAGTATTCCTATCAAAAACTAATAATTATTTTTGATTTTAATTATTTGTTTGCACATATTCAAATAGTTTCAATCATTGCCACTCATTGTTTGCTTATTTAAATGATTTTGAGTATAGAAAGTGATTAGATATTTCTAATTGAACCATACGTGGAACTGTAAGTGCAACTAACACTGCGGGTCAGACTGGAGCTGGTGGTAATATTAATGAATGGGTATTTCACATCCTTCAAAGATACAGGATTGGAGCCTCACCATGAGATAGTTTAGTGCCATTTCTTGGCTACTCGTTGTGTGGGTGTCTTATATCTATGCAGAGATGCAGACGGCGTATTCTGCAGCTCCAACCGAGTGAGCTGATTATATGTAAAGAGCGAAAGTAATGATAATAATAAGTAAATTAAACTTGATAATAATATCAGCTACAGAAAATGAAACAAGACTATCACTAAATAATTATTATAGCGAAGATGGCATTAACTGTAAACTTCATTAAAGAATTCAAATGGATAAAACGATAATTAAATTCAAATTGCAACATAACAATTAATAAAACTATAATTATAGACGCCAATAAAAACAAGAACAACAGTATCAATGATGAATCAGCAAAAAAAAAAAAAAAAATGTCGCTTGAGCGGAGAGAGGTGATCATGTAATACGTGCTTTTAGCATTTGAAATCAAAAAGAGCTCAATAGTAGGCATGAATGGGCGGGGACGGTGACCTAGTGGAAACTATACAAATAACTTAGGTTTGATCTTACAGATATTAGGTATGTTCGCAATAGATTCTATTTTTGATGAAATAGATAAGATAATCCCGATTTTAGAATTTCCAGTACCGGCGAAGATTCTGCATATACTTATTCGAAAGAAAAGATCTGTCACACAAACGCGCATAAGAGAGAGAGAGAGAGAGAGAGAGAGAGAGAGAGAGGGAGAGAGGGAGAGAGAGAGAGAGAGAGAGTATAATCATATAAATGTTGAGCAACAATTTAAATCAGAAATAAACATTTCGGGGTGGGAACGAGGATCTTGTAGGAATCGTGCAATTAGTTTCTCTCTTTCTCTCTCTCTCTCTCGATATATATATATATATATATATATATACGAGGTGCATACGATAGGTTTCCAGACGTTTGTTTTGTCAGAAAAATGCTTGATCTTAATATTTCCCTTTTGGTAAATTGGTTGGTTAGTTGGTTGGGTTTTATGGCATATCAAACTTTTTAGATTATTTAATGCCAAATCCATTTTTATTCAAATAATCAGTTCAATTTCAAACAATTCAGTTTTGCATGAGTACAGTTTAATTGTCAAAATCATTTCTATTTCAAGCTATCCAGTTTAGTCTAATTCAAATATTTCAGTTTAGTATAAGTACAATTTTTGTCCTAACGCAGTTAAATGTCAAAACAGTTCTCTTTCAAATAATTCAATATGGCGTAGTACAGTTTTAATGTCAAAAAAGTTCTTTTTCAAGCAATTCAGTTTAGTATAAGTACACAGTTTATATATCAAAACAGTTCTATTTCAAGTGATTTAGCTTAGAATAATTTCGCAGATTAGTTCTATTTAACCCATAGATAGGGCCCTATCAGGTGCTACCACTCTGGGCTAGAGTGGATCTGCGAGCGATGGTAGTGAAGTAGGTGTTCCGCATTCCCCAAAGCTCCAGCATCACTGGAATCTCACCATCAGATTATTAAGAGTCATAATTAGGACTCTCTGCAGAGATGCCGTCGATGTATACAACAGCCCCAGCCGACTGGCCAATTTCTTTTTTGGGGTGTCTTAGGCGCTAAGTGATAAACTTACGAAGGCAACCACTGACTCAGCGATTAACTTACTATGGCCTGTCCGACGCAAAAACACCAGGTGATCCCTCTCAATGGCATTCGAGTAGCTTTCTTAGAAACTAAAACAGATTAAAATCCTTTTCGACTTTCAGATACACACCAACCATCATATGTAAGCCAAAAAATCGAACAAGATATTTGTTGACAAAGAAAAGCGGACTCATTCTATATTGTGCATGTATACAAAATAACAACAAAAAAGAAACAAAACAGAAGGATTTCAGTGGGAACTTTGAAAAGTGTGTAATCCATTTTATACAAGAAACAGTTCTATTTCAAGCAATTCAGTTTAGCATGAGGATATCGTTTCATTGTCAAACACATTCAAATTAGTCAAAGAGGTCTAATTCAAACAATTCAGTTTTGTATAATAATAGTTTTTGTTTACACACGATTAAATGTCTACACAGTTCTTTTTCAAACAATTCAATTTAGCATACAAAAACAGTTCAATTTCAAGCAATTCAGTTTAGCATAAGTTTAGTTCTATTTGACCCATAGATAGGACCTTATCTGGTGCTACTACTCCAGACCAGAGTGGACCTGGGAGCGCTGGCAATGAAGTGGCGCTCCACATTCCTCAAAGCTCCAGCATTACTGGAATCTCTCCATCAGATTGTTTAGAGTTATATCATGACACTCGTTGGGGTATTCTAACCCCTCAGATGAGAAGCGGTCGATGTATTCTACAGCCCCGGCCGACTGGGCAACCTAATAATCAGAGAATTTGCAACTATATCAAACATGACTAGATTAATTTGAAATTCTCGGAAATATAGAGATTGATTAAAACAATATCTGTCAGTATTCTCAAGAGTACTGTTTTGTCAACCTCTTTATTTTAGATACTCTATGATTGTTTGAAAGACACTAATATTGATATGACTGTTAGATTTATATCCTACGGCTTTTTCAAATCACGAGTGGAAGCTATTCTTTATTATTTTACTCGTTGAGGTTTTTTTCACATAAGTGCTCGCAGATGGTCTTTCACTGGAGTATAAATGACATCAAATCTCCTCAGGTATCCACGACTCTTCTCAGTATTCTGACCGATCTCAACAATCTTGTAGTCTTGAGAGTTTCGATTCGTTCACTGATTTCTAACTCATCCAGTCCACTTTTCGAACTTTTGAGAACTGTTCCTTGTGCCAATTACAATTGATATCAACATGACTCTCATCTTCTACAGGTCTCGATCAACGTTCAAGTACTTGTATTTCTATCCATTTTCTTTGATTTTCCCTTTGTGGCTTGCTGGGACATCAAAATCCATTTGACGGCAAGTTCTCTTATTTTGGTTAATTACCACTTGGTCCGGACGGGATTCGGTGATTTGCTCAAAATCCCAGAAAATTCAACGCGTCTCATTCTCCAGGACAGATTATGGTTTGTACATGTATTACGATAAGTTTCCTGACTTTTATTGTACAGGCATTTAAAATTGTCATAGACTCTTGAAAATTCAGTATGTCATTGCTATCCATCTTATGAGATGACTGAGGAATTTTTATGATTTCAAATTCAAATGAACAGCTACAGCAGCAATTGGAATACACCCTACTAAAACCTGATTGTCACAGCTGGTCAATTTTAAAAATGCAATCTGACACTTTAGAAGAGCGATATGCAATAAAATTCTGTTTTAAAATGCCACAGAAACGTATGGAATACTTCAGACTGCTTTTGGAGCATCTTGCATGAATCGAGCATCAGTTTTTGAGTGGCAAAAGAGATTCAAGGAAGGCAGGGAGACTATGAGGGATGATGAGAGGTGTGGGAGGAGTAAGGAAGTCAATACACTAGAGATGATTGGCTAAAGGGTTTGGGTTAAGATTACTATGTTGAGGTTTTTAGGGAGTTCAGGAAGAGATTCCTAAGGGAGAGGCCAGCACTCTTCAAATCGGGCCAGTGCCATTTCCACTAGGACAATACACCAGTCCACAACTCCATCCTTGTCACAGTCTATTTGACGACCAAGATGGGCATCAAGACAGTTCCTCAGCCTCCCTATAATCTAGACCTTGCTCCCTTTGACTTTTAGTTATTCCCTAAACTCAGAGGCTGTCGTTATGAGAGAATTGAGTAGATGAAAGAGGCTGTGACGAAGGTCATTGACACGCTCACACTAGAGGACGGCCATGGGGTCTTCCAGAAGGTGTTGGAACGGTACAATAAGTGCATTGCATCCGGAGGAGATTACTTCGTTGGGAAATAGAGTTTCATGTGTGTACGATCAATAAAAGTGCCAATACGAATAAAGTCTGGAAACCTATCGTATGCACCTCGTATTTTGTAGTATGATCAAATTTTGATTTCTTGCATAGTTCATGGTGGATCACTTTTCCCACCCATTCATGCCTAGTCGTATACTCCTTTTATATTAGTTTGCAACTTACGTTTATTATGTGATTATTTGTTTCGTCACAATCAACTCATAATCTACACTTGATATTTTGTCGTATCATATCGTTTTTTGCTTTGAAATGATTAATCCGTATGGGGTAGCTTTGTGTTGCTATTAGAAGAAATTCAGTTTCTCTCTTAACGCTTCCATAATTATTATTACTCCTTTTCGAGATTTTCTCGCCAGCGTCAGCTGATGGTTTCTCACTGGAGTTTGAGCGACAGCCAGTCTCCAGGACTCTTCTCAGTATTTTGCCCGATCTCAACTATTCTAGAGTTTAGATGGTCTCCACTTGTCCTCTTATTTCCAATTCCTCCTGTTTCTGTACCAATCCTTTGGAGATTGTACTAAGAACATCAGTTACAATTGGTATCACAGTCACTTTCATTTTCCAAAGTTTTTTCAATTTTTTATTGTTAGTGATCTTTCGCTAGAGTCTGAGTAAATACTTCAGGTCTCCAAGACTCTTCTCAATATTCTAGCCGATCTTAGCAGTGCTGTGGTCTGGATGATGTCAGTTCTTCTTAGGGATCTAATTCTCCAGGCCAGATTGTGGATTTACCATTTGGTCGTATTGTCAAATTATAATCTCTTGCACTGTTCCTATCAAACGATCTTTTCCATAGAGTTGTGCCAAGTCTTGGATTATTTCTGTGCTGCATTCGCTAATCATGTGATAAACCGTTTCATCTTTTTATCCAAATAACCAACACTAGCTATTTTATTGTATATCATCGACTTTTGCTTTTAATATAATTGGTCCTTATGGCGTTGTTTTGTGCTGCTACTAGTACAGATTCAGTTTCTCTCCTGTGGTTTCGTTTTCCAAGTCATGTCCAGGTTTTATCGTGCGTCATCTCACCAGTTAGCTGCTTAAAATATTCATGTAATTATTTTTCTTCCCATTTTTGTTTTCAAGTTTTTGTTGTTTAACTGTTCTTATGTTAATGGTTGCTGCAATTCGTCTTTGATTTTAAAAAAATGTATTCTTCGAGTCTTTGTATAGATGCATCAATGTAATTCTTAATCTTGACGAGTATTCCTCCTCCTCCTCCTCCTCCTCCTCCTCCTCACATTATTATTATTATTATTCGTAGTCGTAGTAGTAGCAGTTGTAGTATCGTAGCAATAGTGGTCGTACTATTACTACTACCAGCAATAATAATTGATGGTCGATCAACTTGTCCCCTAGAGCCGCGGCTAAGTAAGTGGGCGGGCAAGCCAAAGTCAATAAAAAATAGAACCAGAAGTTCCAGTAACGGATGTGAGGCAATATTTTGACTTATGTACGCTTTTTTATTTAATTGCTTTTTCTTGGCAGCTTTATTTTTATTTTTCATTTGATTTTGTTTTTCTTCTCTTTGCTTCGTCAAGTTTATTTTCATTGTTTCTATTTTCATAAAGACATCAATAGAATAAGAAAGGAGAAAAGAGAAAATAAAACGAAGATATTGCTGTATTTTATTAAATGTCATATGTATGCGAAAAGAGTTTTAGAACTTGGACGGCTGGTGCAACCTTTAATGGCAATCGACACACACACACACACACACACACACACACACATACTTATATATCTGTGAAGGTATATATATATATAAATATACACACACACACACACACACACATATATATATATATATATATATCAATACATAAAATTCAGATACATAAAGGCGGGAAATGACTTCCTAAAAGAAAAGAAACTTGAGTAAAAATGTTGATTTTCATTTCAGGTAGTGAATTTAAGAGATGAAATATATATAAAAATTTTGAATGAAGCACTGTTTTAAATTTATAATTTTTATAAGCACACGCACACACACGTATATATATATATATATATATACATGAGAGTTGGCTGAAATGTTCATTGGCTGAAAAGTAAGCATCATAACGTCATATCTGCTGTTATTGATTTTATTTACCAAAGGGATCCAAGCATTGAAACACCGATGGAAAAGTGAGTCAACTATGAGAGAGGTTATGCAGAAAAATAAATCACGTTTAGTCATATACCTTGAGAGTATCTTGATTAGCGAACGATCTTTTCAACTAACCCTCATATATCCGGGGATATGGAGGTAACTCCAATCGTATGAGAATGTACAAATATGAAATAAAATCAAGCCCTTAAGAGGACAATTTTATTTATAGTTCTATTACTTAACAATGTTTCACGATTCGGTTTTGTTTTTAACATTAAACCTTCATGAGAACGTGTGAATATGTGAATGCCCTGAAGAAGATTTTGAGTTTAAAAAAAAAACGAAACGTGTAAAGTTGCCAAATATGCAAGCAAACACTACAAATAGCCACATTTAACGTAAGAACCTTAAATAGAACCAGAGCTAATCGCATCGGCCGAAGAACATAAGATTGACATAATATGCATACAAGAACACAGATACACGTACACCGAAGATATCAAATATCACGAAACTGGCAATGGGTGGTCGCTCGTCACCGTATCCGCATGGAAAAACTCTGTCAACGCTGCAGTAGGAGGGGTAGGATTACTTATAGGACCAAGAGCATTTAAAACGGTAAATAGCGTTGAGAAAATACAACCTAGAATGATGGCAGCTACTTTTAACGGCAACCCCAGAGCAACAATCATCTCATGCTACAGCCCCACCAATGTTAGTGAAGAAACTGAACTAGTCACCTTCTACGATGAGTTATCCTCATTAGTGCGTAGCATCCCGAAACACAACATGTTAGTCATTGGCGGAGGCATGAATGCCCAAATCGGGAAAAACGGAAACAACAAATACAGCCTCCACAACACGTCAAATAGGAATGGGCAACGTCTAACACATTTCATGATAGAAAATAGATTAGCATGTCTCAACACAAACTACCAAAAAAGGGAGGGAAAACTATGGACATACACGTACGCAAACAATACTAAAGCTCAGATAGACTACGTCCTTATAAAAAAGAAATGGAAAAATAGTGCAATGAATTGCGAGGCATACTCCTCTTTTGAGGGTGTGTCCACCGATCTCCGAATAGTCACGGCGAAAATATGGTTAAGTCTACGAAAAAACGCCAAACGAACAGCGACTACCAAACACTATGACTGGGCTCTATTGAACAACAGAGATATAAGAGATAAATACGTATTAGAATTAAAAAACAGATTCGAAACACAACAAGAAAAGACGGAAAAAAGTACACCAAACGACGAATATGAAAATTTCGTCAATGCACAGCTCGAGGCAGCAGAGAAATACATTCCAACAAAACTCAAAACTAAATATAGAGTCCCTTGGGAAACATTAGCAGTGAGAGAAAAACGTGCACTAGTGAAAACAGCCTCCAAAAACTATCGAAAAAACCCAACAAACACAAATGCCTAAAAACTAAAAACGGCACAATATCAATTAGCAGGCGTATATATAAAGGAACAGACAGAATACATTCAAAATCAGATAGATAAGATTAGAGACTCGGTGGAAGATAGACAATCTAGGATAGCCTGGCAAACAATAAACGAAGTGAGTAGAAGAAAGAACACAGCCAAAGCAAAACTGAAAGCAGCAAACCAACAAGAAAGAATAAAACTGTGGAAACAGCACTTCAAAAACTTACTAGGAAACCCACCGAAAATAACACATGAACCAATCACCAGAATAATTAGCAAACAATTACACATTAAACTAGGACCGTTCACACAAGAAGAAGTCGACTCGGTTCTCAGAAAAATTAAAAATAGGAAAGCTGCAGGGCTGGACGAAATTCCCCCGGAAGTATGGAAGACCAGACAATTCGATGACATACTGCTCCGACACTGCAACGCAGTATACAATCAAAATCCGATAGATAGATGGATGAAAGGATGCATACTCCCCTTCCCTAAAAAGGGGGACCTCGGATTAGCCAAAAACTACCGAGGCATAACACTTACATCCATAGCAGCCAAAATCTACAATGCCCTACTACGAAACTGCATAGAACCCAAAATCGACAACATACTTAGAAAAAACCAAAATGGCTTCCGAAGAAATAGATCCACGACCTCACAAATATTAACCATCCGTAGAATCCTTGAAGGTGTACGGGCAAAGAACCTACAAACGACATTAATATTTGTCGACTTTACCAAGGCTTTCGATTCCATTCACAGAGGAAAGATGGAATAAATCCTACTAGCGTACAGCATACCTAAAGAAACCGTAGCGGCAATAACGATTCTCTATAGAAACACTAAAGTAAAAGTACGATCACCAGATGGAGACACAGAATACTTCGACATTGTAGCAGGAGTACTACAAGGGGACACGCTGGCTCCGTACCTCTTTATCATTTGTCTAGACTACGTACTTAGAACATCGATTGATAAAATCAAAGAGAATGGCTTCGAACTGACGAAGAAAAGAAGCTGAAGGTACCCCGCAACAACAATTACCGACGCCGACTACGCCGATGACATAGCGATACTGGCAAATACACCTGACCAAGCCGAAACACCACTGCATAGTTTGGAACGAGCAGCAGCAAACATAGGCCCCTATGTTAATGCACACAAAACGGAATATATGTGCTATAACCAAACGGGGGACATCTCCACTCTAGAAGGAACCCCTCTTAAACTAGTAGACAAATTCACTTACCTAGGAAGCAGCGTCGAATCAACCGAAAAGGACATCGAAACGAGGTTAGCGAAAGCATGGACAGCTATCAATAGGTTATCGATTATTTGGAAATCAGACCTAACCGATAAAATGAAACGCAGTTTCTTCCAGGCAGCGGTCACATCGATACTGCTATATGGCTGCACTACATGGACGCTAACAAAACGGCTGGAGAAGAAGCTAGACGGCAATTACACAAGAATGCTACGTGCAATCTTAAACAAGTCCTGGCGGCAACACCCCACAAGACACCAACTGTACGGCCACCTACCCCTATCACGAAAACTATTCAAGTTAGACGAGCCAGACATGCAGGACACTGCTGGAGAAGCAGGGACGAACTCATAAGTGATGTACTCTTATGGACCCCCACACATGGCCGTGCTAAAGCAGGATGACCAGCACGAACATACATTCAGCAGCTATGTGAGGATACGGGATGTAGTCCTGAAGACCTACCTAGGGCGATGAACGATAGGGAGGAGTGGCGAGAGAGGGTTAGGGATATCCGTGCTACCAGCGCGATATGATGATGATGATATCATCATCATCATGTCGTGCCGCTAACACGGATATCTCTGACCCTTTCTCACCACTTTTCCCTATCGTTCATCGCCTCTGGCAGGTCTTCAGGGCTACATCCCGTATCCTCACATAGCTGCTGTATGTATGTTCTAGCTGATCGTCCTGCTTTTGCTCGGCCATATGTGGGGATCCATAGGAGTACATCACTTATGAACTCGTCTCTGCTTCTTCAACAGTGTCCTTCGTGTCTGGGTCGTCTAACTTTGATAGTTTTCGTAATGGGAGGCAGGTGGCCGTAAAGTTGGTGCTTTGTGGGGTGTTGACGCCAGGACTTTTTTAATATTGCTCGCAACATTCTTGTGTAATTGCCGTCTAGCTTCTTCTCCAGCCGTTTTGTATATATATATATATATATATATACCAACCCCTCCACAGGAGCAGGATGTGACACAAGGTCAATTTTAAGCGGGGTTGAACAGGTCTGAATTCAGAGTTTTTCTTCTACTTGACTGGTTGTCATACAAAGGCTAAAGAACCTATCCTATCCGACTATTTACTCATAGCTGGAGGGTGAATAATTGGATTCATACCAAAGGATATTAGTGCTATATAAAATGCAATCAGCCTCGCCCCAGATTCGAACTCGGTTCGTTGTGCCCATTTCCAACGACGGTAACCATTAACCACGGGCACCTTTTTCATATATATGCATATATAAAGTCAGGATAGCGTGTCTACGCTTTTTCTACTGAAATCTACACA
Organism: Sepioteuthis lessoniana; assembly: GCA_963585895.1. Classification (NCBI taxonomy): domain Eukaryota; kingdom Metazoa; phylum Mollusca; class Cephalopoda; order Myopsida; family Loliginidae; genus Sepioteuthis; species Sepioteuthis lessoniana. The sequence goes on along the minus strand of CAUZXS010005461.1, from coordinate 83,169 downwards.
TGCTCTATCACCGATATTGAGCACTCTTTGTTAATAGATAGAGCAATAAACATCATTAATTACATACACTAGCAAAAATATGTACTATTTTAGCGCAAATATCTAAATTTCAAAGCAATAAAATGTTAAATTAGAAAAACAAACGAAGCAAAGTAAGAATGTATATAAAATGATTAATTTCATTCTTATTTTGTATTGACCGATTTCTATATACAATCATTAAAAAATTATCTTAATACGTATCAAAAATAAATTCAATTCGTTAAATCTATTTAAAACAGAGGGGGCATTAGTGAAGAATAAAACAGCTAAAACGCTAATTTTTCCCATCACTTCCCGTTTTTATGGCTAAAATTTTCTAATTCAACTAATTAATAAAATTAGCGAAAAGAATAAAAATGCAGTTATTACATCTTGCTAATTGATATATTTCAAGATACATCGATAGGATATTTGATCATATTGTTATATAACATATTACATGGATTTTCAGTTCGTTCCTAGTGACCCCGTGTGCTTTGACAAGCTGTCACGCTGTGATGAGTAAACGGGGATATGACAGCACATCAGGGCAATCGGGTACAAGAGGTGTGTAACCGGAAGGAGACCACGAAATGAGAACCACACGGTCAGATTTAGACAGAGTGCAGAGAATCGCAGCCAATCAAGTCGTCTCTGACGAGTTTGCAAGGGGGTGCAAGCGTTGGCACCCCCTGGCTCCCGGAAGAAGTGTTGCGTTCTGGTTAGTGAACCCTTGTAATATTAAATAAAGGACAAACCACGATATGAGAGGAAACAGAGATATATTCTCAGGAAGAAGTATATACAATAGAGAGACTATTAGTAGACAAGAACATAGGATTAGTGAATACAGAATAAAGATATAGTCCAATAATTGTAGTGGCTTCCGTTATTACGGTAGCAAGTAAGGTGATAATACTATTCCTATAAAGATCTGCTCTTCACCTTGTCTGCCCTGGTATTAGTAGCTACTGCTATATATGGTGGATGGACTAGTTCATTGTGTGGAAAAAGGTGGGTGATATCCAACAAGAAGATATGGGAAGAAGTCCTCTCTCTCTCTCTCTGAGTATACGTCTCTCCGTCAATCTTTCAACTAACATCAAACTGTGGGCCCTTTTCGAAAACAAAATGAGAGATATATTTTTATAAAGAAGAAATGTTTCGTTCGTTCATTTAATTCGTAAATCATCTTTTATTATATTTCCACTCGTATTATCATTATGGGTTTACAACAATATTTATCAGAATAGAACCAAACAAATTGTTGTGGCCCCGGAAAGGGTCACTGATGAAAACATAAACACGGATATTAGATAACAGATTATATTACACAAAAAAGATAGGGTTACATAGAAAAGGTAAGAAGTCTCGTGCTGTTCGGATAACACCGATATTGATCTACCTTCTAGCAGCGAAATCTCTAGTACTAATAATGGTCAGAAGAGACTATTATGGTAAGATGGGTAAAATATAAACCAATAATACGAAGCAAATATCAATTAGAATTAAACTTGAAAAATCAATATGCAAATTAGCCTTCTCGTTCACTCTGTAAAATGCTATATGGTCATATATGCAAGAATAATTGCATATTTTAAGAAGGTACATAATGCTAATAGGAGAACCTCGGGTGGTGTTGTGGCTAACAAGCTAGACAAGCAAATCATCTCTAGTCAGTTCGAATCCCACTGGGTGGAGCATTCATCCGGCCTTGTGTCCCATCTAAACAAAAAAGCTGAGTATATTACTTCTTAGTGTCAATCGTATTAATAATAAGAAATAATTTTCTTGATAACTGAGATTTAAATAAAGATAGAATCACGGAGAATGTGATATAAATAAATAGGGGAATTGTGACGTTGGTGCTGACGTACTTAAGTTAAAGACGGATGGACGCATAATCACCATTAAAATATATATATATATGTACGAGGTGGGTCTGAAAAGTAACGGGATTGATTTTGCTATATGAGCTATGGCCAAAAGAAGGATAAGTGGACAGTATTATCTTCCAAAATATTTTTGTAGTGTATTATTGCAATCTTAGCTTTCTACTCCGATTGCATTTTTATGTGCTTCTTTTTTTATAACTCTTCTTTTTTAGGTCGTTCCGCAGTCATCACTGATGAACGATTGAACCGGAGATTTTTGATAAAAACTCCGTCACAAGATCTTAAAATGCTGCAGCAAGTGCGTGCATATAACACCATGTCGAACACACATGTTTTAGAGTAGTGTGACGGCAAATTAAAATAAAAAGATCCCTGGATGAGCAACCATTTAAAAGCATATGGGAACTGGTGCATTTAAATATTGTTATCACCAAACGAGGAGTTTATTTTTTTGCACGTGTAAAGGCGAGGCGGTCTAGCACTTGATCCCTCGTAGAATAAGTCCTTGTTCAGAGTCCTTTCTAGGGCATATAGGAACTGGCATATTTTGTGGGGGTTAATTTAGGACTAGACAGACCGCCGTTGGCAAGGGGTTTCCAAATTTCACACTACACACACACACACACACCAAGGCCACTAGTTCTTCCAGCCCTAGAACAATGGAAGATATGGACCTCTAGGTTTAGATGTAATAATATTAATTATAGTAGTCGACAACTCCGGTTTCCCGTGTAATATTTTTAAAGGAATTCATATAGCGAGAATAACATAAGGCGAATAGAAGCTGAAAAAGAAACATGAAATAGCAACTTTTGATAGTAAACGATACAGATGAACAACTTCAACACGTGGGAACATTAAAATATATCAATCTTTTTACTACACACGCGGATACACATATTCAACGCGTCAGCTATATTATTAATGGATAGTACATAAATATAAATGTCTTTTTTCTTTTCTTTTCTTTCTTCTTTAGTCTTTCTTCAAATTGAGCGAGAGAGAGAGAGAGAGAGAGAGAGAGAGAGAGAGAGAGAGAGAGAGAGAGAGAGAGAGGGAGAGTATATAATTGGGTATAGGGAGAAACAGTCTTTTAGTTTACTTATCTTTTTTCCGATAGATTCCTGTGGAGAATATTTCCTCTTTTACGGGCTAACGGACTTTATGTTATTTTTAGTTCTGGCTTGAAGGTATGGCTTCCTCCTGTCTAAGATACTTTCCGTCTTCCCCCGGTGATTTCGGCGGTAGTTTCAAGATATCTTATCACTTCAACTACTGTTCCGCAAATCCCGGTTTTGGTGCTTCACCCGGAGTTTGGCATTAGATCCATTCGCCACGACCTCTGTCCCAAAAACTGATTTTCTTATTTCCTATTTCCACTGAAGGAAGAAGAGGGCTCTTTCCGCTCTTGGGATTCTAGCCAATCATATGGCTTCTATCTTCTTCCTTCCCCTGTCAGGCGATTCGTTAGGGCGACTATATGTCCCTGTACCCCATTCTTTACCCATCCGGTCACAAAGTACTAACATCTGTTGGTTTCCATTCTGACCTGGATTTGTTATTTGAGGAATTGACCTAAATTCCTCTTTCAGCGGTCAGTCCTTGACCTGTTAATTCAAATACGGAGGAATAGTAGTCCACGTGACAGTAGCATAAGAGGTTCAAAGAGCATCACGAGGAAGTGGAAGATAACTCTCGGAGAGCGAGGCCTTCAACAAACAGGACTGAGGCCAACATCGAGTAGGTAGGTGAGGCAGATAATGTGTAGCGATCGTCATTGGACGGTTGGGATAATCGCAAGTCAACTGGACAAAAAAAAAAAAAAAAAAAAGAAAAAAAAAAGAAAAGTGTTAGGAAGATTATCACCGAAGATAAGGGCCTGTCAGAAAAGTTACCTGACTGAGTATGCAGAGCTTCTGGCAGTTTCTGACAGACAGGAACATCATCGTACAGGAACAGCTTCACTATTCATCTTTTACCTTTCTGAGTAACTATTTTCTTTTTTCTCAAGCCAAAGATGATCATTAAGAGGACCAGTTTTGAGGGCGAGGTGTCCTCGAGGTGTAATAGCTAAACCGCTCAACTGCGGACTCATAGTAAGCGGGTTTGAAATCCAGTCGCGGTATTACGTTCACTTTCCGATAAATATCCTTAGGAAGGGTATGAACTCCCTTGTTCTTTTAGCTATGGGTTAAAATACATCATTGCTGATCTTCTGCAAGGATGGATTTGACATTAAATAACCTAGTAAGGTTGATATGCCATTAAACAAACAAATAATAAAATACAGTTTTGACGACGTGGAGGCCATCAAGAGGACTGTAACGACGGAGCTGACGGATATCCCAGATAAATCCTTCCAGCAGAGCATAGAAATGCAGCAAAGAAGAATAGGATAATGCATTGGACTTGGGAGAAATTACCATGAAGGGAAAACCGCCTAGCTTGTTGTTTGTAATTTTAATAAAACTATTTGTGACGCCAGTCCCCTTATTTTCAGACATATTTCTTATATATATGTGTGTGTTGGATCAACGATAATATATATATATATATATATATACACACACACACACAAAGACAGTTTTGATACTTTTCAAAGAAATCATCCCCCGTTAATAGCTATCTTTATAAAGTTTAGTATTTCTTTAGGGATTTTAATTGCTACCAGGATGACATCTTTTATAAATTATACATTTTAAAAATAATCTTTGATATATATATATATATATATATATCAGTTTTTCACCTATGCGTTCATAAGGTCTGACTCTATGCCTTCATAATCCTAAGTTAGATATATTCCTTCAATTAATGATATTGACAGTCTTTGTATGAAGATAGCAAACTACATGATATATATATATCGATAATGTAGTCTGCTATATTCATACAAAGACTGTCAATATCATTAATTGAAGCAATATATCTAATTTAGGATTAACATAGAATCAGGCCTTATGAACGTATAGGTGAGAAACTGAAATATATATATATATATATATATATATATATATATATATATATATATATATAACTTTTCTGGGTATGAATGATGCTACAAAATGTCAATGTTTAAGCTCGGTTTAACGGGAGAGTTTTACTTTTCTAAGACTGGTTGCCATACCATGATTAAAGTGCACAGTCTGCCCTACAATTTGCCTATAAGTAGAAGGAGAATAATTGACTGCATACCTGTCCCAAGGGGATTAGTGCTCTGTGAGATACAAACAGCCTTGTCCAGGATTTTGACTCGATGAACACATGGACAAGAATCTGACTGTTTCCAAGGGTCACTGACTCTGTGTCTACGCTATTTTAAGTTAAATAAACATGTTCTATCAATGATATTGAGCACTCTTTATTCATAGATATAAGTACATTATATATATATATATATTGACTAGTGTATATTTAGGCAGCATGGATTTTCTTGTATCAGGATCTAGGTGGTAGATGTCCATTTCAAGAGTGCCTTCAGAAAAACAAAAATGATTTTTACTTCGGCTACACAATATTATATCGTCTTCCCACTTATAACTTTTCGGAAAATAGCGCCATAAAACAATATTTCATTATAAAAAACAACAAAAGCACTTGACAACTTACATCTTCCGATGTAAGGAAGATTCTCAATAATAATATAATAATTATATATCAAACCAATAATAAAAAAACGATTACAAATTCTTGAAGCAATATGTATAAAAAAAACAATATGCATAAAAAACAAACATAAATTTAAAAAAAAAAAGCATTTAACACAGGCACCAACATATTAACTATTTTTATTAACTCAATTCACTATCTCTATTAGTAAAACTTTTTTTCCAATCGAACGTTTGAAAACAAAACGCTGAAAACGTCACACCCGACAACTTCAAAACAAAAGGCTACAAATAATTCAAAGAATAAAAACTCAAACTGTCAATTCAAAACTACACTACCCCTGATGACGACCAAAATTATGGTCCAACGCGCTTGGACAGAAGATATGGGAGAATTACCATATTTACCATCTAGATCCTGACATAAGAAAAATATAAAGGAGTCTTGAAAATATGAAATTTAAAATAATTAACAGTGTTCCATCGCCTTTAACAAAACTTTCTTGAATATGTGTGTGTGTGTATTTACCAACTTCTCTGCATGACAAGGAAATGAAAATATATCAAGTTTTAAGTGGGGTTTAACAGGATTAAATTCAATTTCCTTTCTCATGCACCGCTTGCCATATGAACGTTAAGAATTTTTTTTAGATGGAGAAGAACAGTTTAGCTGGAGGGAAAATAGTTGGATTCATATCTTTTCGATGTGAAATATTAACAGCCACGTCCAGGTTTTGAACTAGGATATATATATATACAAATGTTCAAATATTATTATTATTATTATTATTATTATTATTATTATTATTATATATTCTATTATTATTATTATTATTATTATTATTATTATTATATTTATTATTATATATATTCTATTATTATTATTATTATCATTATCATTACATATATATATAAAAAATAAGCACCTGCTCATTGGCCTAGGTAGAGTGTTTGCCAATGTTCCGGAAGATCTGGGTTCAATCCCAGGTCGTGTGATATCAAAAACTTTAAAAATGGTCGTACTTGATACCACCTTGCTTCATACTCAGCAATATAAGGTACGTATCAAGGGTAAAGTGGAGCAATCCAGGGAAAGGAGTAGCGCACTTCCCTACACTTCAGTGTAGTAGCTATTGAAAAGGAGCCTTCTGGTCACCCTCGACTACGGTCGCTGACGTTACTTATATATATATATATATATATATATATTTTCTTTAAGAAAAAAACAACGAAACCAATCAAAAAGGATTATAAATTTATTTCAATCCTGTTACGCATTTTTGAAATTTTCAAAAACACGGAAAAAAAATTAACAGGACTTCATCAGATCAATTAGATAAAAAAAAAAAAAAAAAAAAAAAAAAAAAAAAAAAATTGATCTGATGAAGTCCTGTTAATTTTTTTTTTTCGTGTTTTTGAAAATTTCAAAAATGCGTAACAGGATTGAAATAAATTTATAATCCTTTGTGACCGGTTTCGTTGTTTTTTCTTAAAGAATTTATTGTTCTGTATTATTGGTACATTGAGCTCTTTACCAGGAAGATTTAAATATTCATTCACGAATAATTTCTTGTCCTGATGGAATTACTCCTAACTTCGGTTTAACTGGACCAAGTATTCTATATATATATATATATATATATATAAAATAATGTATATATGAAATAATTTTCTCTAAGTTATATATACATAAATATATATCAAACAGAAAATTACTTTTTTATAATAATAATAATAATAATAATAATAATAATAATATTATTATTATTATTATTATTATTATTATTTCACCCTACTTATACCAAAAAAAGAAAAGAAGGCTAAAACTGAAGTAGAAACCGGTATTGATGTTTTGACAATATCATGTTGAGAACACTAGAGGCTATATCTATAATTGTAGGCAGTGTTGGCGTAAAGTAGTGGATATCACCTCGTAATTATGTCTGTCTCTTTCTATGCTGTCAGCCGAGACAATGTAAATAAAGTTTGCAGGCTTCGGGACCTCTCATCTTTTGAAGTAAATGACAAAGTAATTGCATGTCAATTACGACGGGACTCCATTAACAAGGCCAAAGATCAGTCCTGCCGCTTTGCCCATTGTCTTAGCCTTGTCCCAATGCTCGGCAGACCATTGCACCAATGATGCAATTGTTTGCATGCCAGTTCAGAGATGGACCCGATCCGGTCTGCGTCTTGTTGCACTTCAGAAGCGGACACTTATTATAGGCGTTAATTTCTCTTATTGTGCTGTGGTCTGCTCGGACTGATGTGACCATTAATGCAGTTTTAGAGTCTGATGAAGATGAAGAAACGAACGACAATGCTTTTTAATTTAAAAAGAATATAAAATTGGGGATGGGAATTTATATTCATTTACGTTTTTTTTTTTGTTACATTGCCTTTTTGACAATAGGTATTTTTGGGGTGAAGTTTTTTTTTTTTATCTAAGCTGATTACGCCAAAAAGTGAAGATGGAGAGAAGAAAATGGGAAAAGAGTAATGTATCTTAGAAAAATATATAAAAATGAATGAAAAAATGAAAAAAAAAAAAGAAAAATATATCTAAAAAGAATGACAAAATGAACAAACAATATATGTATATATATATATATAAATGAAAAAAATGAAGAAGGCGTAACTTGAGAAATCTAAAAGATTTGGTTTGGTTTGGTTTGGAAGGATTTTATGGCATATCAACCATTGTAGGTTATCGAATGCCAAATCCTGTTTATACATATATATCAAATATATACGATTTGTAAATATTTTGTTAATATCATTTTTGAATTAGCCATTTTAAAATAATTAACAGAGTTCCATCGCCTTTAACAAGTCTTTCTTGAATACGTGTGTTTGTGTGTGTGTGTGTGTGTGTGTGTGTGTGTGTGCGTGTGTGTGTATATGTATTTACCAACTTTTACTCACAGTTAAAACGTTTCAAGTATTTCTATCTAATATGAATAATTCTATTTACTATTCATCATTTATTGATAATCGCTGGTTTGCACACATTTAAATAAATATAAGAGATTACTTTGTCGGTAATTTCATTTTTAAATGAATTACAACTAATTTGTTTGCACACTACTATTGCTATTGTTTCTACACAGTTAAATGGTTTCAGTCATTCTATGCAATAATAATCCTTTTTTTGTATACCGTGATGCAATTACAAGTATTGCTATTTAACACTAACACTTCAATTAAACATTAGTCATTTGTTTACACACTGTTAAGTGATCAAACAGTTCAATTTCTGATAATTCAGCATTAGTCATTTGATTGCACAGTGTTTAAATGTCAAACAGTTCTGTTTGAGTCATAGATAGGGTCCTATTTGGTGCTACCTCTCCGGGTCAGAGTAATGACAATTAAAGAGTACTCCATGTTCCCCAAATCTCCAAAACCTCATCATCAGATAATTTAGTGTCATATGCAGGACACTCGTTAGGGGTGGTCTTACCCTTCTGCAGAGATGCAGCCGGTGTATTCTATAGCCCCTGTCGGCTGGACTAAATATAAAAGATAGAAGGTAGTACTATTGATATAGGAAAAAATTAAAATATTGACAAATATTTAAAAAAAATCTGAATTCACAATAAATATAGCTGTTAGTAAGTTGGACGAATATCGTCAATAGCGACCCGAAAGTTGCACTTTCAATGGCTATTACACCGTGATGAAGGGGAAGGTGTGACCTTTTATCCTGTATTTGCTCTATTTACCTTTGTTCCGTACCTTATAATGCTGAATATTTAAAGACGGAGGTATCAAGTACCATTTTTTTAGTCATTAGTATGACCCGACCTGGGATTGAACTCCGGTCTCTTGGACTATTAGCAAAGTACTGCCAATTATTTTCACTCCTCGCGAGATTATTCACGCCAGGTTACACTGATTTTTTTCCGTTTTCAACCGAGTCCATTCTCTTCAGGTCTGTAAGTATTCTAGCTGATCTTAACAGTACTGTAGTCGTGATGGTTTCAATACTTTATCCGATCTGCAGTTCCTCAAGTCTCTTAGGGGATCATTTCAAGAACATCAACTCGAATTGATATCACAGTCTTTGCCATATTTCACAGATTGTCCTGCTTTGTGGAAAGATCCAACCATTTGTCTATCTTTTCACTTTCCTTCATTTTCCCTATATGGTCCGCTGGAACGACAAAATCTCCGAGATGACAAGTTCTTTCTCCTTGTTAATCAACACTAAATCTACTCATCTCTCCCTCTCTCTCAGATTTAGTGATCCATTTTAATCTCAAAACTCTAGGAAATTAACGTAAGTTTTAGTAAAAGTTTGGGAGTTGGGATTAGTTAGCTATTTGTTTGGATTTTATGGCAATTCAAACTTTGTTGGTAATTTAATGCCAAATCCATTTTTATACGAATGATTAGTTCTATTTCAAACAATTTAGTTAAGTATGAGTCCATAGTTTAATTATCAAAAACCTTTCTATTTCTAGTTATTCAGTTTATTCAAACAATTCTAATTCAAACAATTCAGTTTAGCGTAAGTACAGTTTCAATGTCAAAAACTGTTCTATATCAAACAATTCCGTTTAGCATTAGTACACAGTTTAAATATTAAAACAGTTCTATTTCTAGTAATTTAGTTTAGCATAAATACGCAGATTAGTTCTATTTAACCCATAGATAGGGCCCTATCAGGGGCTGCTACTCCAGGCCAGAGTGGACTTGGGAGCGATGGCAATGAAGGGGTGCTCTACATTCCCCAAACCTCCAGCATCACTGGAACCTTACCATCAGATTGTTTAGTGTCATATCCAGGTCACTCGTTAGGTGGAATCTTACCCTCACTGCAGAGATGCAGTTGATGTATTCTATAATGGGCAATGCACAGAGTTAAACGTAAAAACAGTTTTATTTCAGAAAATTCAGTTAGCACGAGTACGCAGTTTAAATGTCAAAACAGTTTTATTTTTAATAAATCTGTTTTGTATAGATACGCGGTTTAGATGCAAAAACAGTAAACTCTCGAAACCACGGTTTAGTTCTATTTGACCCATATATAGGAGCCTTATTTGGTGCTACCACTCCGGGCCAGAGTGGACTTGAGAACGATGGCAATGAAGAGGTATCCCGTATTCCCCAAAGCTCCAGCTTTACTGGAACCTCATCATCAGATTGTTTAGTGTTATATCTAAAATACCCGTTGGGAGGTGGTGTTACCCCTTAGCAGAGAATTAGTTGGTGTATTCTACCGTCTCAGTCTACTGGGATATGGGAGTTATAGATTTTGTACTTTATATCACAATATATAACAATATTATATAGTGTTAGTATAATATTAATGATAATAATAAAATCACAGACAGATTATATCTAGTGATAGTCTACAACAAAAAAGAGAGAACCTGTCGAATATCGATTTTACTGTTCTTCCGACTGACCACAAGGTAAAACTGAAAGAAAGCGAAAAGAGAGATAAGTACTAAGACCTTGCTAGAGAACTAAAAAAGTCCGAAAGCTGAAAGTAACGGTGATACCAATTGTAAGTGGAAGACTTGGATATAAGAGGAGGAGTGGAGACCTTCCTAACTACTGCATTATTAAGATCAGCCTGAATACTAAGAAGAGTCCTGAAGACTTGAGGGGACTTGCTAGTGTGAAAATAAAAGACAGCAAAAAAAAAAAAAAAAGAAAGATAGACAAATACTTCGATCTTGACAGAGTTCTAAATGAATGCAACCTGGTAGTTGGTGCACTTGGAACAGTCCCCAAAAGCCTGGAAAAGAGACTGGAGGAAATAGAAATCAAAAAGATAATTGAAAGCATTCAGTCCATGGCATTGTTAAGATCGCCTAGAATACTGAGAAGAGTCCTGGAGACCTGAAGAGTTCTGTGGTCACTCAAACACCAGTGAAAGCTTACCAGCTAATAATGGGCTGAAAAACGAGCAAGGAGTAAAATAATGATTATAAAATGCACACTCAAATCTCAAACTATACTATTTGTTATATTTTATTGACCTTGGGGTCAATAAAAAAGGTGCCGACAAATATTTAATCAGAATAATAGGAAACCCAGCAAATACAGAAAGTTATTCAAGCCCCATATTCTTTGTAACCCATCGTTCAAGTAGAATGTATATTCACCTTGTAGAATAAATGTCCGCATGTCAATGGAAAAATAATCAAATTAGTTATTACCAACAAAGAAATAAATTGCCCGTGAATATATGTATTACAATAATTGTTTCCAGCCCGATGATTCAGGTTGAAATTCGAGGGGTATTTATTAAGCGACATCTCACACGTGCATAAGAAAGAGAAACCTTAAGAGAGAAACCGAATCTCTTCAAATAGTAGCAAAAAACAACGCCATAAAGATGAATCCCATCAAAGCAAGAATAGATAAGACACAACAAAACAGCAGATACAGGTTATGTTTTCATGGAGAGGAAACGATCAATTTCATAAATAGCGAATGCGGCAAATTAGCACAGAAAGAGGAAAAGGATTGACACGACTGGGCGGGCAAGGTGATCCACTAGGAATTGTGTAAGAAATTTAAATTTGACCATAAGAACAAATGTTATATGCACAACCTAGCATCTGTCCTGGAAAATGAGACGCACAAACACCTCTGGGATTTCGAGATACAAATGGATCACTTGATCTCAGCCAAACAATTAGACATAATAATAATCAATAAGAAAAAAGAAAACTCGCAGAATTGTCAACTGACAGAAGAGTAGAATCGAAAGAAAACGAAAAGAAGGATAAAACACTTGAAAGATGAAAATGACGGTGATACCATTTGTAATTGGTGCACTTGGTACAGTCACCAAAGTATTGGAAGAAAGAATGGAGGATTAGGAAATAAGAGGACAAGTGGAGACCATCAAAACTACTGCATTATTGAAATTGGCCAGAATACAGAGAAGAGTCCTAGAGACTTGGGGAGATTTGCTGTCACTCAAATTCCCGTAAAAGACCATCGATAACGTGAGAAATTCTCAAGGAGTAACATAATAATAATAATAATAATAATAATAACAATAAAGAGGGCTCGCCGGTATTAAAGATAGAGTCGATGTTATCGACACAAATAACCGAAGACTACATTAAAAACGCCGAGGGAGAGTGATTACAGTGACCAGAAACAATACAGACAACACAAGGATCACCAGAACAAAAATTATTAGAAAATAAAAATGGGTAGAAAAACAACTGTATGGACATTTCAAGCGACAAGCAATCGAAATTTCAAACAAGAATACTCGGACTTAACTAAGGAAGGGAAACCTTAAGAGAGAAACCGAATTTCTTCTAACTGCAGCTCAGAAGAATGCTATAAGTACTATGTCATAGCAAAAATAAATAAGACACAAAAAATAGCTGACGTAGGTTATGTGGTGAAAGAGACAAAACGATCAATCACATAAGCGAATTCAGTAAGTTATCGCAAAGAGAGTAAAAGACTTGACAAGAGAGGGTGGGGGAGTGTGATCCACTGGGAATTGTGCAAGAAATCAAAACTTGAGCATACGAACAAATAGTATATGCACGACCACCACCTCTGGAAGATGAGACGCAAAAAACTCTTTTAGGATTTTGTGCTACAGATCACCGAATTTCGGCCAAACAACTTGAGCTAGTGGTTGTCGACAAAAAAAGAAAACCTGCCGAATTGAGGACTTTGCCGTTTCGGTTGACCACAAGAGAAAACTGAAGGAAAGCGAAAAGGGAGATAAGGAGCTAGAGAACATAAAAAAACTGTAGAACATGAAAGTAATGGTGACACCAATTGTGATTGGTGCACTAGGTACAGTCACTGAAGGATTGATACAAGGAATGGAAGACTTGGAAGTAAGAGGACGGGAGGAGACCATCCAAACTCCTGCATTATCAAGATCGGCTAGAATACTGAGAACAGTCTTGGAGACTTGAGGAAACTTACTGTCACCCTGGATCCAGTGAAAAACCATCAGCTGATGCTGTTGTGAAAAACTCTCAAATAATAATAATAATAATACTAATAATAATAATAAATATAATAATAATACATGAATGCTGCAAACTACCACAAAACAAGGGCAATAATAATCAAAACTGAGTTTGGGAGGTGGTTCACTGTGAACTGTGCAAAAAACTGAAATTCCACCTTATCAAAAAAAGTTGTAAATTTACAAACCAGAGTCTCTCTCTAAAAAAAAAATTCGTAAAATTCTCTGGGATTTGGAGCTATAAAAGGATAACCCAATCCTTGCCAGATGACCAGAGGTTGTTTTTTTTTCGAGTTAATTAAAACTCTCGATCAGTGAACTTTCCGATACCAGCAGACACCCCCTCCCCTTGAAAATAAACGAAAATGAAAAGCTGAACAAATACCAAGAATTTTCCAGAAAGCTGAAAAACCGAGTTGAGACCCTTGGAACTGTCCTAAAAAACTTGGAAAGAAGCTTCAAGAACAGAAAAAATTGAAACCATCCAAACGTAGCGCGCCAAAAATCGGTTAAGCTAATTAGAAGCGTGATGGAGACCTGAGGGCATTCGCAAGGTGTATAATAATGATAATAATTATAATATCATGCTGCAAGCATGGATTTCCCTAACTCTCTCCCTCTCTCTCTCTCTCTCTCATTTGCCATTCGTCTCTGACAACCATCGCTTCCAGCTGATTTTGAAGACCATATCTTGTGTCCGTACATAGCTGTTGTAGATAAGTTCTCGTTGGTCGTGCAACACTTGCACGTCCATGTGAAGGCGTCCATTGGAGGACGTCATTTATCAGTTCGTCCAAACTTTTTCAGCTCTGTCCCGCATGTCTTGTTCGTAATATTTTGATGGCTTTAGAGATGGGAGGTAGGTGACCGTACACCTGCTGTTTAGTGGGATCTTGCTTCCAAAACTAAGTGACACAATTTTAAAACCTAATATTTGTTAGAAATAACAACTGTGAAAAGCTGAAATTCTGACAACTGGTAGTCGTTATAATCCAAAATAACATACTAAAATTTGAATCATTTGCAAAGGATAGAAAAAGAATTATAACAATTATTTATTTATTTTCAAATTTGGAACGTCCAAAAGTAAGGGACAAAATTGAGAAAAACAATGTAAACAGCCAAAAAACAATAAAAATACATGTACAATCAATATTTAGTAAATGAGCACTTGCTCTCAATGACAGCTGCACATCTTCGACTACAAGAATGAATCAGTTCTTGATAATCCTCGATACTAATTTTAGACCATTCTTCTTGAAGCTTCACCCACAAATCCTCCGTGTTAGTGGGATTTCTTTCCATAACTTTCACTCCTAAGGTCTTCCAAAGATTTTCTATTGGATTTAAGTCAGGACTTTGCGGTGGCCAATCCATAATTTCGAAATCTTGGTCGCTAAGGTAACTCATTACAACCTTTGCCTTGTGACATGGGGCATTATCTTGCATAAAGGTAGCCCTATCGAAACCTGAATTCTGTATGATTGGCACAACATGATCTTGAATAATGTTTTTATAGATCTGCGCGTTTACACGAGTTTGTAACTGGACAAGAGGCGTTGTACCTTGGCTAGAAAACATTCCAAATACCATGACGCTTCCGCCCCCAAACTTGACAATTTTCTTAGTTCACTTTGCACTTAATCTTTCACCAATACGTCTCTTTACATTGTTTTTTTCCATCATTTCCAAATAAATTAAACTTGCTTTCATCACTGAAAAATACCTTTGCCCAATTTTCATATGTCCAAATTACATACCTGTTTGCAAACTCTTATCTCTTCTTCTTATTCTTCGAACTAACAAGTGGTTTCTTCCTTGGGGTTCGATTAAACAGCCCTATTTCTTGCAGTCGTCTAGAAACAGTCTGTCTTGACACATTAACACATGAGGTACTATTCATAACCCTTGTAATTTCTGTGCAAGACTGAAAACGGTCCTTTAATGACATACGCTGCATTATTCGATCTTCTCTTGCCGAAGTTTTGCGGGATCTGCCGGTTTTAAAAGCACTAACTATTTTGCCAGTATCATTGTAGGATTTAACAACCCTGCCTACAACACTCTTGGAACGTTTCACTTTCTCTGAAATCTCTCTAATGGTGTGCTTTTCCTTGTGTAGCTTCACAATAGCTTGTCTCACAGAGTAAAGTTTTTGGCGTTTCGCCATGGTGCCAGCTGATGCAACGTTTACAAATGACTAAGTAAGACTTATTCTTTAGAGGAAATAAAAAAAATTGAATATAGCATACTGCTTACATTGTTTTTCTCAATTTTATTCCTTACTTTTGGACAATCCTATTTTGAAAATAAATAAATAATTGTTATAATTCTTTTTCTATCCTTTGCAAATGATTCAAATTTTAGTATGTTATTAGGGATGATAACGACTACCAGTTGTCAGAATTTCAGCTTTTCACAGTTGTTATTTCTAACAAATATTAGGTTTTAAAATTTTGTCCCTTAGTTTTGGACGCTACTGTAGTTCGTAGCATTCTTGTATGATTCCTATATGAGAAAAAGCTTGATAATAATTATCATAATAAAGCGAAAACCGATAATACGTATAAGAATAGCAAATATAGATTATTAGGTGATAGAGACGAAAGCATTAATCACATTATAAGCGAATTAATTAATTAATATTATCTTGTATAGCCATGACCAACTGTACATCCACATATGAATGCAGAAACATAACGACGTAATGAGGACGCGCGAAGACAATTCTTTAGAAAAATATACCTTTAACTTTATTTGAAAAGGTTCGAAAGGGTTACGAAAGGTTTTACTGTGTTTGAGGTGAGTTGGAGACTGAACAGAACTGCAACATATTGACCCCCACTGTTATGGCCATAAAAGCGTTTCTTTACCGTTCTCCTGGGCTGCTCAACCGGGGGCCTGGGGGCCCAGCCTCTCTGGGACATGGTCCTCATTCCAGCATCTTCGCTCCAACTGACCTGAATTTCCTGTCGCCGGGGTTATATAATAATTTGACGTCCACTCTTCTTCCTACGAGCGTCACAATTTCGCACTCAATTCAACCCCTCGACAGTCAAGGTCACCCCTGATCTCCTGATATCATCGACCGGATGCATCTGTTATTTACACAGGTGAATTTCATATTTTGACAGCTTGGCCGGGTTGGAGGTCAATATGCAACAATTAGATTAATTAATTAACCGCATAATAAGCGATGGTATCAAGCTAGTGCGAAGGGAGTATAAGACTAGACACGACAAGTTGGAAAAGGTGATCCATTAGGAATTGAACAAGAAATTAAAATTTGATAATTCTATCAAATGGTACATCCACAAATCATATTCCGTCCTCGAGAATGAGACGCCCAAAATTCTCCAGGATTTTGAGATACAAACAGATTACTTAATCTCGGCTAGAAGACCAGACCTAGTGATAATTCATAAAAAAAAGTAAGTAAAGTTGGCGACTATGGTCGAGGGCGACCAGAAGGCCCTCTTTTCAATAGCTACTACACCGAGAAGTAGGGGAGGGCGCTACCCGTTTCCCTGGACTGTTCCACTTTACCCTTGATACGTACCTTATATTGCTGAGTGTTAAGCAAGGATGTATCAAGTAACATTTTTAGTCTTTGGTATGACGCGATCTGGGATTGAACCCAGGTCTCTCGGACCATTGACGAACACTCTACCCACTAGGCCAATAAGCCGGAATTCATTAAAAAAACATAAAAAAGAGAATATGAAGTCTAGTGGATTTTGACGTCCCAGTAGAACACAAAATTAAGATTAATGAAAACGAAAAGAGAGACAAGAACTTGGAACTTAAAGAACTAAGAAAGCTGTGAAACCTGAGGGTGACGGTGTTACCAATTGTATTAGAGCGGTTGGAAAGGTCCTTAACGATTTGGAAAAAGAGGCTGAAAGAGTTTGAAATCGGAGGGCGAATAGAGAGCATCCAAGTTGAGATCAGCCAGAATACTGAGAAGAACCTTGGATATCTGAAGGGACTTGCTGTCACCCAAACTCCAGTGAAAGACCACCACTAAAAACTCGCTAGAAATAAAATTACTATCATTATTGTTATTGTATGCGAATTTCCCCACGAGATTTAATTAGTGGCTTTTTACGGGAGTCTATGAGACTGCTAGTCTCCTAAGGTTTCCTGGACTCTTTCAAGTATTTTGATTTTGAGTAGCGCTGTGGTCAGGATAGCTTCAATTCTTCCTTTAAAATTTGGTCCAGTCGGCTGGGGCTGCAGAACACACCGGCAGCATCTTTGCTGAGGGGTAAGACTTATCCAAAGAATGTCCTTGATATGACGCTAAACAATCTGCTGGTGAGGCTTCATTTATACTGGAGCATTGGGGAATGCGGAGTACTCCTTTATTGCCATCGCTACCAGGTACACTCAGATCCAGAGTGGTAACACCTGATAGGGTCTTATCTATTGGTCAAATAGAACTGTTTGACATTTAGACTGTACTTATGCTAAACTGAATTGTTTGAAATAGAACCGTTTTTACATTCAACTGTGTGCAAACAAAAAACTGCACATATACTAAACTGAATTGTTTGTAATAGAACTGTTTATGTGTATAAAAATGGATTTAGCATTAGATAACCTACAATGGTTGATATGCCATAAAACCAAACCAAAGCAATCCATTTCTATGTTCTTGGAGACTGTTCCGAGGGCCCCAACTATAATTGATATCACCATCACTTTTATGTTCCACAGCTTTTTCAGATCTCAGGCAATTTTTCTGTCTTTTCGGTGTCTGTCGTTTTTACACTATGGTAGGCTGAAATGGCTGTATTCACTAGAGGACAAATTCATTTCTTCTGGTTAATTAACATCTGGTCTTTTGATTGGGGTTGTATGATTCGTATATATCTCAAAGTCCCAGAGGATTTCATAGATTTAATTTTCCCGGGCAGATTTTAGATTGTGCAAAACGCCATTTTTTAGCATAGTCAAATTTTAGTTTATTGCATAATTCCCAGTGGATCATTTCTCCCACCCTATCATACCTACACTTTTATTCTTTTCATGTCTGCTTGCTTCATTCACTCATAGTTTATGCAAATTATTTTCCTTTTTTAAACCGAGCCATTGCCCTAATGAGTAGAGTGTTCGCCAATGGTCTGGGAGACCGGGGTTCAATCCCAGGTCGAGTCATACGAAAGACTCAAAAAATGGTACTTGATGCCGCATTGCTTAACACTCAGCATTATAAGATAAGGGTAAAGTGGAGCAATCATGGGAAGGGAGTAGCGCCATCCCCTCTGCCTGGGGGCGGTAGCTATTGAAAAGGGAGCCTTCAGGTCACCCTCGACTAAAGTCGCCAAATTTACTTTTGATTTTCCTTTTTTGATAATAAGAGCTATTGTTAAGATTATACCTCATCCTTACTTCGTGTCTGATCTGTCACTGCCACGTTGGTGGTATTTTTAACATCTTAAATTTCTCTGTCTCAGTGAAATACTTTTTAAAATATGGAAGACCATGCCTTATGACGACATACTTCGATTATACAATGTCTTGTATAAACTAAACAATATAGAAAAATGTAGACTAAAGAACCCATAATCTCCTTCCCGAAGAAAGGTTACTTTGGAATCATAAAGAACTACAGAGGCATACTTCTTATTGCTATAGCTGCTAAGGTTTATAATGCTCTATGTCTCCCTCATATTTGACCTGAATTTGAAAAAAAGAAGAAAAAAAAAACAAAAAAAAAAACTAGGGAAAAATCTTAATGTTTTTCGGAGAAATTTATAAACAACTTCTGAAATTCGAACAATATAGTGAATCATCGAACAGTTTCTTCACTTTATCACTTTTCGCTGTCGATTCCCGAAAAAAAGGACACAAGTCGCTCTCTTACTTCCGCCTGTCGTGTAGGAAGCAGAGACATACCCGTTTTCGGTCGTACCGCAGTTTTCCTTCGTCATTTTTAATTGCCCTGCGTGCTTCGGCTTTGTTATTTGGCGACTAATGCTTCCTGCATTTATTTATTTATTCAATTTCTTATGAGCTGTCAAAAAACGTTACACCAGGTCCACTCAGGCCCGGAGTGGTAGCACTTGATAGGCTCCTATATATTGATCAAATTGAACTAAACTGTGTATTTATGCTAAACTGAATTGCTTGAAATAGGACTGTTTTGACATTTAAACTGCGTACTTACGGTAAAATGAATTGCTGTTTTTGTATTCTAAACTCAGTTGTTTTAAATAAGATTCTTTTTACATTTAACTGAACTGTTTTGACATTTAACTGTTTGTAAAAAAAAATTGTACTTATACTAGACTGAATTGTTTGAAATTTAATTCGGCGTTAAATGACCCGAGAAGGGTTGATACGCCGTAAAACAAAATAACCAACAAACCAATCAACACAAAATAGCAAGCCTCTGAATTTAGTTGACCATTTCACATACCTCGGTAGCATTATTTCTTCTACGGAAAGTGATGTCAACATACGCATCACGTATTCAAAAACAACTATGGACAGGTTGATTTCTCTGATAAAATAAAACGGGAATTCTTTCAAACAGTGACCACTAACTAGACTTTAATGAAATGTATTGAGAAAAAGTTAGATGGGTTCTACATAAGATGCTACGTGCTTTTTTAAAACAAAGTTTCAAAGCAATATGCCTCTAAACAACAGCTGTACAGCTACTTACCTCTCATCACGCTAACCATCCATGACGAAGAAGACAAGCTGGGTACTGCAAGAGAACCAAAGACAAACTGAGAAGCCACGTTCTTTTATGGAATCATACACACAGACATACCTTATTTACCAACCCCTCCGCTCAGGAAGGATACGACACAAGGTCAATTTTTAACAGGTTTGAATTCAGAGTTTTTCTTTCTCCTAGACTAGTTGCCTCACCAAGGCTGAAGAACCCAGTCTGTCCTACTATTTACCCATAGCTTGAGGGAGAACAATTGAATTAATACCTTACACACAGACATACTAGTGCTGGTCGACAAGCAAGGACACTAAACTCAATCAAGATGACCTGCCTAGAGCAGTGGCCGATCGATCTATCGATAGAGAGAGAGAGAGAGAGAGAGAGAGAGAGAGAGAGAGAGAGAGAGGTATCTTTTTAAGACTTGATGATGATGATAATGAATTTGTTAATATCATATTTATTTTATATGTTAGACGAGGCATTGTCAATTGCTAACATCATTAGTTTTGTATTTTCTTTCATCTTTGAGGGTTGTGATTTTTTTTTATCGTGGCTCCCTCAACTTGAATTAAAATCAATGGTATATTTTTTCCAAAATATGCAGAAGAAAATATTCTGGAACAACCCAACGTTGATGAAAGATTTTTATTCCTAAAACAAATACCAGCAGAAGCCTAGATATGCATATCGGTGTCCTGGTAAAAGACAATTCTTGTAGATCTCAGCAAGCGGTTGGGCGTATGTAATTGAAAAGAAACATTGTTCCAACTTTAAAAAAACAAAAAACAAAAAACAAACAAGCACCCCCCCAAAAAAAAAACCCTGACAATTACAAGAATGGAAAGGATCCTGAAACTTATTCAAAATGCAGGCGGAAAATGGTAAAAGATGTTGGTTACTTCCAGTCAGCTGTGTCTAAATTTTGATACAAATATAAACGAAATAGGACGGTTATAAAAGAACAACGCTCTGTTTGACAATGAAAAATATCAAAGTGTTAGGTGAGAAAACTCAAAGCAATAAGTCTGGAAAACATGAAAGATACAAGAAAAAGGAAAAAAAATCATGAAAGATAAGAGAGAAAAGGAAAAAAATCATGAATGATACAAGAAAA
This sequence comes from Sepioteuthis lessoniana, assembly GCA_963585895.1. Classification (NCBI taxonomy): domain Eukaryota; kingdom Metazoa; phylum Mollusca; class Cephalopoda; order Myopsida; family Loliginidae; genus Sepioteuthis; species Sepioteuthis lessoniana. Next base: position 61,871 of record CAUZXS010005461.1, on the reverse strand, counting down.
AGGAAAAAACATGAAAGATACGAGAAAAAGGGTAAAACATGATTGATACAAGAAAAAGAAAAAACATCAAAGATACAAGAAAAGGGAAAAATCATGAACGATAAAAGAAAAAGGGAAAAAAAACATGAAAGATACAAGAAAATGAGAAAACATGAAAGACACAAGAAAAAGGGAAAAACATGAAAGATACAATAAAATGTAAAAAAACATGAAAGACACAAGAAAAAGGGAAAAAAATATGAAAGATACAAGAAAATGGAAAAATATGAAAGATACAAGAAAAAGGGAAAAAATATGAAAGATACAAGAAAATGGAAAAATATGAAAGATACAAGAAAAAGGAAAAAACATGAAAGATGCAAGAAAAGGGAAAAAACATAAAAGATACAAGAAAAAGGAAAAAAAATCATGAAAGATACAAGAAAAAGGAAAAGGCATGAAAGATTCAAGAAAAAGAAAAAAAAATCATGAAAGATACAAGAAAAAGGAAATACAAAAGGGTTGAAAGAGAAGTCAATAATTGTGGCAGAAATGTAAAAAAATGATTGAGTAAATAACGGATTTACAGAACAGTCACGTAAAAACCAGCGCTTATACATAAACAAAAGAAAACGAAGTTAAACCTGGCTAAAAAGAAACAATCATGGAATGTGGACATTTGGAGGAAAGTGATATTCAGAGATAAATCAAGAATCTGCTTAAATCAAGGTGATGGTGCTGGAACTTTTGTTTGGTGCCGTTCAAATAAAACATATAAACATGACTGTCGAAAGAAAACATGTAAAATTTTCGACATTCATTATATATATCATTTTAAGAACCAGAGGAGATGGCAGTCATTATTTCAACGGTCAATGCATCTGAGTACAATGAAATTCTAGATAATTTTCTTGTTCCAAGGATGGAAAATTGGTTTAGTGATGAGAAAGTCATTTTTTCGGGATGATAAAGAATCTTGTGACAGAGCAAAGCGAATATAATTTTTTTTTCAGAAAAACCATATAAAATCAACCACATGACCAATAAACAGTCCGTATCTCATTTTAATTGAAGATTTTTGGTGGAAATTTAAAAATTGTCCCTGTGAAGGCTTCATCTGCCATTCGAGAAAGCTATAACCATTCTGATAAAAACTATTACGTCAAATTTGTGGAATTAATACCTGAAAGAATTAAGGCTGTTATAGAAATTTTAATAAGAGAAAACTAAGACTTAATTCTAAATTTTTCGCAATGAATTCCGTAATATTTTTCTCAATGTTTGGTTATTTCATTATATTTTTCTTTGCGTATGTTGGAAAAAAAACTTCTACAATTATTTTATAAATTTAAGTTATTTTTTAAAGGAATATATTATGAAATCAGAATATTTCGCAATTAATGAAAAATATCTTCCATCTTACCTGTTAGTTTATTTACAGCTGAACAGAAAAAACAAAAACTAAAAAGAGGAAACAGCATCTGAATATGCTAATTGCATGATTTTCACCGGAAGTAGTATATCTTCTTATTCAATATTTTTATATAACTGAACATGACATCAAATTGTAATTGCAGACCTCATATAAATTTTATTCACTAATATTTTATATTTGAATTGTCAACAGAAAAAAAAATACCCGAATCTCATTTTTTCTTTGAAAGAAAAGAAAATTTAATACCATTTGGAAAAAATGGTGACTTCAATATCAATAATCACCGAAATTTTTATTTTTAAATTTTGAAATGATTCCTTCTTATTCTAATTAGGGATAATCGATAACATTAGCAAACAATTCCTGCATATTCAAATTCTAAGCCACTAAGAATGTCTGGTCATTTGTCAAGATTTTTAAAATTCGATTAAAATATATATGTAATGTAATATGATCGCGGCAATAGTGTTATTGTCATAGGAAGTGAATTTGACTAACTGAGTTCAAGCCTTAATGGAGCCCAATTTATGGCTGGAGCAGTAGAATACACCAACTTCATCTCAGCCGAGTAGTAAGACCCTTCTAACAAGTAGCACTAAACTATCTGGTTGGTTGGTTGGTTGGATTTTATGGCATATCAACCTTTATAGGTTATTTAACGCCTAATCCATTTTGTAAATAATCAGTTCTATTTCAAACAATTCAGTTTAGCATGAGTTCACAGTTTAATTATCAAAAACCTTTCTATTTCAAGCTATTCAGTTTAGTCAAGCATTTTTAATTCAGCTAATCCAGTTTAGTATAAGTACAGATTTTGTTTACACACAGTTAAATGTCAAAACAGTTCTATGATAAACAATTCAGTTTTGTGTAAATACAGTTTCAATGTCAAAAATCAGTTCTATTTCAAATAATTCAGTTTAGCATAAGCACGCAGTTTAAATGTAAGTACGGTTTAATTCTCAAAAACATTTCTATTTCAAGCAATTAAGTTTACTCAAACAATTCAGTTTCGCATGAGTATGCCGTTAGTTCTATTTAACTCGTAGATAGGGCCTTATCAGGTGCTACCACGCCAGGCCAGAGTGAACCTGTGAGCAATGGCAAGGAAGGGGTGCTCCGTATTCCCCAAAGCCCCAGCATTACTGGAACCTTACCATCTGATTGTTTAGTGTCATATCCAGGACACTCATTGGGGGGGTCTTACCCCTCTGCAGAGGTGTAGTCAGTGTATTCTACAGTACCTGCCGATTGGGCAATAAGCTATCTGGTCTGGAAGCTCTAATCCTTGAGCTCGAGGGAATGTGGAGTACAACTTTATTGTCATTACTCCCAGGTTCACTCTGAAGTGGAGGTATAGTACCATTTTGGGCCCCATCTATGGTCGAAAGAGAACTGCTTAATCATTTAACAGTGTGCAAACAAATGAGTGTTAAATTGAATTATTAGTATTATGTACCAGCATCTGAAACCATTTTACTGGGAGTCAATAAAACTATTAATTTTAGATTGCAATACTTAAAACCATTTGATTGCGTGCAAATAAAACTATTTGTGTCAGATAGCAATATCAGAAACCAATTGAATGTGCACAAACAATGAGCTCTGGCTCGATTAAAAATTATATTCAACAAAATATTTTTACAAATCATATGTACGAGGGGCATACGATAAGTTTCCGGACTTTTTTCGTATGGACACTTTTATCTATGGTGCACACATGAAACCCTAGTCCCCTTCGAAGTAATCTCCTCCAGCTGCAATGCACTTGTTGTACCGTTCCAACAACTGGCCCGGCGTGATAGCCCCTGATAGGGCCCTTCTATGTGTTAAATAGAACTAACGGAATACTTATGCTGAACTGAATTGTTTGATTAAACTAAATAGCTTAAAATAGAAATGTTTTTGACAATTCAACCGTACTTACATTTAAACTGCGTGCTTATGCTAAACTGAATTATTTGAAATTGAACTGTTTTTTACATTGAAACTGTACTTACACTAAACTGAATTATTATATATAGCAGCTTGAATAAACTGAATAGTTTAAAGTAGAAATGATTTCGACAAACTGTGTACTCATGCTACACTGAATTGTTTGAAACTGATTATTTACATTAAAATGGATTTGGCGTTAAATAACCTACAGAGGTTGATATGCCATAAAACTAAACCAAACCAAACCAAACCAATCTAATAATGGAGTTTGGGGAATAGGAAGTACTCATTCAAAACTATTACTTTCACATTCTCTCTGACCTGGAGTGGTAGTACCGGTTATAGTCTAATCTATGGCTCAAAAAGAACCGTCCCATCATTTACTAAGGACTATTATTATTAATATCATTATTCACTCATTAGAGCTTTTAACATCAACGAAAGCCGATGGTTTTTTTACTGAAGTCTGAGTGACAGCAAGTCTCCTCAAGTCTCCAGGACTCTTCTTAGTATTCTGGCAGTTCTTAACAATGCTGTCGTTTGGATGGTCTCCACTCGTCCGCCAACCTCCAAGTCCTCTAGTCCCTTTAGTAATCCCTTAGTTACTGTTCCAAACGCACCTGTTACAATTGGTATAATTTTCACCTGCATGTTCCACAGTTTTTAAGTTCCCTAGCAAGGTCGAGGTATTTATCCTTCTTTTCACTTTCTTTCTGTTTTATCCTGTGGTCTGCCGGGACAGCAAAGTCGACTATTTTGCCAGTTCTCTTTTTTTTATTAAGTCTAGTCTTCTGGCCGGGATTAGGTGATCCGTTTGTATATCAAAGTCCCATAGGAGTTTATGCGAGTCATTTTCTAGGACAGATGCTGGGTTGTGCATATACCATTTGTTAGTATGGTCGAATTTAAATTTCTTGCTCATTTCCCAGTAAATCACCTTACCGACCTAGTCATGTCTCGCCTTATATTCCCGCTGTGCTAATTTGCTGCATTCGCTTATTATATGATTGATGGTTTCATCTCTGTCACCACATAACCTGCATTTGCTATTTTGTTGCGTCTTATCTATTCTCCTTTTGATATGATTCGTTCTTATGGCGTTGTTCTGTGCTGCTATTATGAGAGATTCTGTTTCTCTCTTAAAGTTTCCTTTTCTTAGCCATGTCCAAGTTTTGTCGTGTGAGATATTGTTTATTAGTCGTTTGAAGCGCCCATAAAGTTGTTTTCCTTCCCATTTTTGTTTCCTAGTTACTGTCATTGTGTTGTTCATCGTGTTCTCAGTTTCATGTCTGGTGACTGTAATGAGTCCTCCTTCGTGTTTTTGTATATAGTTTTCGAGTCGATGTATGGATGTGTCAACGCTGTCTTCAATGCTGGCAAGTCCTCTTCCTCCCTCTTTTCTAGATACATGTAGCCTGTCAACGTCGTCTCTGGGATGCAATGCCTTATGCATTGTCATTAGTTTTCTTGTCCTTTGGTCCATTTGTTTAAGTTCCTCTCGGGTCCACTTGATAAAGGGTCCGGAATATCTAACGAGAGGTACAGCCCAAGTATTTATTCCTTTGATGAGGTTTGTGCTATTGAGTTTTGTCTCGAGTAGTTTTCTGGTTCTTCTGAGGTATTCTTTCTAGATTTTTTCTTTCATTTCTGCTTGTTTGATGGTGTCAGCCTCCAAGATGCCCAAGTATTTGTAGGTTTCGTTTTCTCCGAAAATATAGGCTTGGAATGGGATATTCTCGAAGTAACACGTGCTAAGGAATTGTTGAAATGTATATGAATGACCACAGTAGTTTAAAAACATTGGTGAGGTCAGAGGAAACATATCTATTGCTGTAAATGTCTACTCAAAGGTAAATTTTGGTTATTGTCTATTTAAATAACTGATTTTTACGTCTCGTAAAAATCGTTTGCTTAACATTTGAATTTAAATGAAGACTTGCTAACTAATGCCCAATATTTATTCCAAGTAAATATTTTTGAGAAGACTAAATAGATTTGTTTTAAATTTAGCACCTGAGCTCCGTGACTAGTGTAATTTTTAAAATTTTTAATTATTGGAATATGTGTAGAAGAAAGGGAATTGCACCCCCCTAAAATAATAATAATAATTATTATTATTAAGGCACAATTACCTGTCAACTGAACAGGTTCATTACTGCTTGATTTTGGGGATCACGTTGGAACTGGTGCCGTAGAACTTACAATGTTTTGGTCACTTTGAGACAGACCTTTAATTGCTTCTCGTACTTTCTGCCCTTAAATGGTCACTCATCTATGTACCGATCATTTCTATTATGCTTAACTAGTTGAAACTGGTGTTTTTAGAATGACTTTATCATAAGTAATATCATATCTTCTTGATTGTATCCTGAACTATCTGGTATATATTTACAAAAAACTAAAGGTTTCAGCCAGTCACAGCAAAGTATTTATTCAAAAGAATCAATGACATGAAGTCAAAAGTTCATTTCCTAATTATCACTGCTGCATGATATCAGATTTTATCATACAACCCACAGTTTTAGCAGAAGAATTGGTATTAGCCAACTTAATAATTATAAGGATATCATTGTGTATACATGTGAATTGCAGCTTATCTATAATTATTTTTAAAACAAATGTCGATGATGACTTCTTTTATAGGTGTAAGCTTTTATTATATAAAGGGCAACAAATAGTTTTTATCATCTTTTCTTCATTTAGACAACATTAGCACATTTAATTTATTATAACTAAATGAATTATCCTTTAATTATTTAAAATATTAGTTTGGGCCCTTTGGCGTTTTATATTCTTCATCACTTTCATTTAATCAATTTCTTTTACTATGCAACTGTTTCGGTTTTAATTTATTTGCAACAGTTTTCGATTTTCATATCACCTGTTCTGGTCGTGAGAGCGCTATTCATGTAGAATGTCTTAGGAAGGAAAAGCCTAGCGCGGCACATTCTTCTTCAGGTCTACAACTAGTTTTAATTTAGTTTTCTGCCAAAATAACACACACACACACACACACACACACACACACACACACACACACACACGCACTCAAAGTCGATGATGTTCAAGGAATTTTTAGAGGGCGTATACATGTGCGAATGATGTCATGTGTGAACACCTAAGTTATTGGTGCTGGATTGTAGTATAGAGACAGCAGCTAAGGATGACGTGACTCCAACGAACCTGTATGCCTTTATATTTTTATCAGATGCATCTTAAGACTTCCGTTTGCATGCAAAAATAAATTTTCTTTAGCATAGGATACTATTCTTTATTATTATCACTTTTAAATATTTAAAGTCTTTAAACAGCGGTCGTATCCACACTACTATATGGATGCACCGTACGGACGCTGACTAAGCGCACGGAGAAAAAGCTTGACGGCAATTACATAAGAATGCTACGATCCAGGAAGCAACATCCCACAAAACAGCAGCTATACAATCACCGACCTCCCATCTCTAAAATCATTCAAATCAGTCGAAAAAAGCAAGCAGGACACTACTGGAGAAGTAGCGG
>CAUZXS010005461.1:15000-50000 GCA_963585895.1 Sepioteuthis lessoniana | reverse complement strand
ATAATGTGTTTCCAGGGGTGGGTGAGCTTGCGTGTTGATATAGTGTGTGCATCTGTAGGAGTGTGCGTTTGAGAGTAGATCTCTATGTGTATGCTAGTGTGAGTATTGGTGCGTGTAATGTAGGACTTAGTGTGTCAGTAGGAGTGTGTATGTCAGCATGAAAGTGTGCGTTTGAGTGTAGAATTGTGTGTGTGTGTGTGTGTGTGTGTGTGTGTGTCTTAATAAGGATATGTGTGTATGTGCATGTCAGTAAGAGTGTGTTTGTCAGTATGGCTATGCTTGAGTGTTGATATGTGTGTGTTATTGCTACTAGGTGTGTGGTTGGTTTGTTGGTTAGTTGGGTTTTATGGCATATCAACCTTTGTAGGTTAGTTAACGCTAAATTCATTTTTATGCAAATAGTCAGTTCTATTTAAAACAATTCAGTTTAGCATGAGTACACAATTTGATTGTCAAAAACATTTCCATTTCAAGCTATTCAGTTTATTCAAACAGTTCTAATTCAGCTAATTCTGTTTAGTATAAGTACAGATTTTTTTACACATAGTTAAATGTCAAAACAGTTCTATATCAGATAATTCAGTTTAGTGTAAGTACAGTTCCAATGTCTAAAACAGTTCCATTTCAAACAATTCACGCAGTTTAAATGTAAGTAGAATTTAATTGTCAAAAACATTTCTATTTTAAGCTATTCAGTTTAATCAAACAGTTCTAATTTAAACAATTCAGTTTAGCATAAGTATGCAGTTAGTTCTATTCAACCCATAGATAGGGCCCTATTAGGTGCTACCATTCAGGGCCAGAGTGGATCTGGGAGCAATGGCAATGAAGGGGTGCTCCACATTCCCCAAAGCCCAAGCATCACTGGAACCATCAGATTGTTTAGTGTCATATCAGGACACTCATTGGGGTGGGGGGCTTACCCCTCGGCGGTGGTGCAGTCGGTGAATTCTACAGTCCAGCCGACTGGGCTAAACTATGTGTGTGTATGTATGCGTAGGGGCGTTTGTGTCAGAATGAGAGAATGTTTAAGTGGAGAGGTGTGTATGTGTGTGTGAGTAGTTTTGTATGTGTGTCAGGATGAGTGTGAGTGTCAACCTGAATATATTTGTGTGTAGGTGTGTGTGTATAAGGGTGAGTAGGTGTGTGTTCGTGAGTGACCGTGGGAGTGTTTGAATGTAGATATGTGTGTATGTTTGTGAGAGTGTCAACATGAAAATTTGTAGATATTTTTATGTGTGTGTGTGTGTGTGTGTGTGTGTATGTGTGTATGTTTGTTAATGTGAGTATGTTTCTGTATGTGTGTGTAGTTTGATTTGGTTGTGTTTTATGGTATATCAACCCTTATGGATTTTTTAATGTCCGGTCATGTTTATATATATATATATATACATATATATATATATATATATAAGTATTATTCGGTCCAGTTAAACCGGAGTTGGGAGTAATTCCATCAGAAAAAAAAGTATTCAACAGTAGATATTTAAATTTTCCTGGTAAAGAGTTCAATGTAACTGACATTACAGAGCAATAATTTCTTTAAGAAAAATCCTAATGTGATCGGTTTTTGTTTTTTCTAAAGATATATATATATATATATATATATGTGTGTGTGTGTGTGTGTGTGATTGATAGGTTAATAGTTTGAAAAATCCAGAGATTATTTGTTTGCCCACAGTTAAATGACATCAAGTGTAACTGTTTATTGTTTGAACATGGATAAATGGTTTCAAGTACTGCTATTTAACACGCATAATTCATTTTAACATCAGGCATTTGTTTATACGTGATTAAACGGTTTCGAGTATGGAAAATGATTAAATATATTTTTTATTTTTACTCATAGATGGGACCCTAACAGTTACTATCCCTCTGGGTCAGAATAGACAATGGAGTAATGGAAATGATGGGGTAATTCACATTCTCCGGAGTTTCAGGACTGGAGTTTCACCATCTGAATCAGTTTAGTGTCAAATTCAGAACCCTTGTTCAGGTGACGAATATTAATCTTCTGAAGAGATCCTATTTACCCAACCCCTCCGCTCGGGCAGGATATGACACATGGTCAATTTTTTAAGCGGAGTTTAACAGGTTTGAATTCAGAGTTTTCCTTCTCCTAGACTAGTTGCCTTACCAAGCCTGAAGAACCCAGTCTGTCCTACTATTTAACCATAGCTGGAGGGAGAATAATTGGATTCATACCTTTCCCAAGGGTATTAGTGCTATGAGAAATGCAATCAGTTTGGTCCAGGATTTGAACTCGTGTCGCCGTGTCCACTTCCTACGACGATAACGATTACACCACGGGCACCTTCTGAAGAGATGAAGTCAGCGCATTCTACAGCCAGTTCCGATTTGACAAATGAGTGATGGCAATTAAGGAGTATTCCTAACTTCCACAACTGGAGCCTCACCACCGAATACAGGTTTGTGTCAAACCTAGAAGACCTCATTTTTACGATGAGGATCTAAGCCTTCTGAAGTAGAGGCAGTCAGAGTATTAAAAAACATGAAAATGATTTATCACAACGTATGAGATATATAGATATGGCTGTAAATGATTGCGTTCAGATAGCTCCAAGGTCGCAAGCGTTATGATCACCAAATTATCTCTGCTCACTGATGAGGTTTCAGTACAGAACAAATCTAGCTAAACTGATGAGCGCTTTTGGCAAAACGTACTTGCAGTTTCAAATCTGATAGGTGGTTTCGTTGTGAATTTGGTAAAGATATATTAGATCAAAACATCTCGCTATTAAGTATTTGTTTTTAATTACACACAAATACTTATATATATATATATATATATAAGCATGTGTGTGTGTGTTTATGCGTGTATCAGTGGTGTAATTAAAAAGCATTTTAAAAATGGGAAGCTGACTAAAAGACCCAAGGGAGAATTAGATATTTAAGGAAGTTCTAAACACCTTTTGGCAAAAGTTTTGATTAATTATTTCGAAATCAACATAAACATCCTGGGGCGATTAATGTAAAGAAGTCGCTCTTGATTCTTTTGTTATAAAGAATATTATAAATAATTATAGTTATTTACTGAGCGTAGCTTAGTTGTGGCACAAGGCCAAAAGTATGGGGCGCCAAGTGAGATTCACTCTCACTAACAACGGGCTGCTCAAATAGCTTGTTAACCATTACACTGCGTGAGATGCCTACGAACATTACAAATATTACTCATCAGACTAACATCTAATATACTACAAGTCCACTAAGGCTGAAGAATACACCGAATGCATTGCTGCAGAAAGGTAAAACTACTCCAGAAAGTGTCCTGGATACGATATTAAACAATCTAATGGTAAGGCTCCGGTGATACTAGATATTTGGGGAATGCCATCGTTCCCAAGTCTAATCTGGCCAGGAGTGGTAGCATCTGAAAGGTTCTTGTTCTAATTCGTTTAAAAATGAAATTACCATAAAACTCTTCACTGACATATCATATATCCAAACAAATGACCGATGTTAAATTGTTACATAGAAATGCTTGAAACCATTTAAATTTGTGCAAACGAATGATTCATAGTTGATATAACTATATTTCGAGCTCATAATCGGTGCACTCCTGTGGACCCCTTCACATGGACGTGCAAAGGCAGGACGACCAGCTCAAACCTACATAGAGCAGTTCTGTGCCGATATGGGATATAGCCCTGAGGATCTACCGGAAGCAATGGATGATAGGATAGGGTGTTGAGAGGGGGCCAGGGATATCCTTGCTGAAAGCGCGACACGACGACGATGATGATGATGATGATAACTATAATTGTATTGGATTGAAATTCTGGAAAAAAATGAGCTCAGGCTTGTTTAAAAATTTTTTCAAAATGTTTACAAATCATATATTTTATATGTATAAACAGGATTTAGCATTAAAAAAAACTACTATGCCATAAAACGCAACCAACCAACTATACTACTATTACTACTACTTCTAATAATAATTATGATAAACTATATGGGCGCTTTAAACGACTAATAAACGACATCTCAAACGAGAAAACCTGGACGTGGCTAAGAAAAGGAAACTTTAAAAGAGAAACAGAATCTCTCCTAATAGTAGCACAAAACAATGCCATAAGAACCAATCAAATCAAAGCGAGAATAGATAAGACGCAACAAAATAACAAATGTAGGCTATGCGGTGACAGAGATGAAACCATCAAACACATAATAAATGAATGCAGCAAATTAGCACAGAAGGAGTATAAGACTAGACACAACTGGGTGGGCAAGGTGATCCACTGGGAACTGTGCAAGAAATTTAAATTTGACCATGCGAATAAATGGTATATGCACAACCCAGCATCTGTCCTGGAGAATGACACTCACACACACACACTCCTATGGGACTTTGACATAGAAACGGATCACCTAATCTCGTCCAGAAGACCATACCTTATAGTAATCAACAGCAAAAAAAAAAAAAAAAAAAAGAAAAAAAGAAAAAGAAAACGTGAAAAATTGTGGACTTTGCTGTCCCGGCTGATCACAAAATAAAACTGAAAGAATTTGAAAAGAAGGTTAAGTACATCGAGCTTGCTAGGGAATTGAAAAAACTATGGAACAAGAAGGTGATGATTATACCAATCGTGATTGGTGCTTTTGTTACGATAACTAAAGGACTATAAAAAGAACTGGAGGACTTGTAAGTTAGAGGACAAGTGGAGACCATCCTAACTAGTGCATTGTTGAGAATGGCCAGAATACCGAGAAGAGTCCTGGAAACTTGGGGAGACTTGCTCTCACTCAAACTCTAGTGAAAGACCATCAGCTAAAGCTGATGTGAAAAAACTCTCAAGGTGTAAATAATGCACTAATTTTAATTGTTGCGTACTTGAAGCTGATGGTGATTTAACCTAGAAAATAATGAAGTAATATTATATAAATAAATGAGATCGTTTTAAAGGCATGCCAATCAATCAGGGGTTATTTTATGCGCATGAATATATTCAGATTTTTTGTTTGGTTTCTATAGATGAGTGGTTTCTTTGTTTAATGGCATACAGATCTTTGTGGGTTATTTAATGGCAAACACATCCTAGGAAAATAGCAATTGTAAAATTTAACCCATAGCAGGGGGATAATGGGGTTCATACTCTTTTCAAGAGAATTAGTCCAAAGGTGAACGTAATAGACCGACTGAAGTTGGAACTCATTTACTTCGAGATCTTAGTCCAGTCATTTTAACCACGGAGACTTCTCGAGTTATTTTTTTGCAAACAGTTGTTGGTATCAGGTATTCCAATTTAAATTATCTAATTTGCTTATGCTTATTCATGGAACCCTTACAGATACTCACATTCTGGGTCAGAGTGGGTTTGAAAGCATTGGCAATGAAGTGACACTCCATTCTTCTCAGATCTTCAGAAGTGGTGTCTTACTATCAGACGCAGTTTAGTGTCGTACCTAGCACAACCTTTTTAGAAAAGGGGGTTCTTACCCCTCTTCTGGGGATAACGTATTATACGACCCACCGATTAGGCTTTATAACAATTAGTTGGAAGATTAGGGAAAGAAAACAAAAAAAAAATGAAATAATCTTCTTGGTATTTTGGCTAGGAAGTGCATATCTACCCCAAATCAAGTCCAGTTGTAGAAGCGTCCAGCATTAAGTTGTACTTATCCCATTGTATGAAATGAGAAAGGTTTGGGTTCGATCCCAGTCTGAACTGTTCCATGCAGCGGAATGCCGATGAGGCTGGAAAAATTTTCACTAACCTCCTTTATGCGAAAAAATCCTCTCTCTCAACATAAAAAAGAAAATGACTTGTCAAATCCGGTCATATGTGGGGAAGTACGACATCAAAACGACAGCATGAACAACATTTAATATAACACTGAAGAGAGAGTTTTAGCCTGAAGGATAAATACTATTAATTTGATTTCGTTTGTATTTTATATACAAGTGGTGCAGAAAATCAGTCTATATAGCAGCTGCTGTTGTAGCTGATGCAATAAACGGGCCCGATTGCACTCGGGAAAAACATTTATATTGCTAAGAATTAGAAACCCTAAAAGTGAAACTGAATCTCTATGAAATGCAGCAGAAAACAGTACCAGTTATATCAAAGTAAACATTGATAATATCCAACAGAATAACAAGTGTCGGTTTTGAAATGACTGCGATGAGACGGTTAATCCCATAATACAGCAAACTTGCATAAAAGGAGTATAGAACTAGGAACAAATGGGTGGAAAGTGGTTGGTTGGTTTGGTTTTATGGCCTATTTACCTTTTTAGGTCATTTAATCCCAAATCCTTTTTACACTTATATTAAACCGAAAATTTGTAAACGAATGCTTTGTAGATAATATTTTAATCTAGCAATAGCTTATTTGCTCACATTAAATAGTTTCAATTATTGCAACATAACACTAAGAATTTAATTTAACAACAGTGTTCACCAAAAGTCCAGGAGACCGGGGTTCAATCCTAGGTCCAGTCATACTAAAGACTCAAAAATGGTAAACACTTTGCATTATAAGGTAGGGAAAAAGAGTAAAGCGGAGCAATCCAGGGAATAGAATAGTGCCCTCCCTTCAACCTCGATGTAGTAGCTATTGAAAAGGGAGCCTTCGAGTCACCCTCGACTATGGTCGCCACATTACTTACTTATGGTATATGAACCATTATTGGTTATTTAATGCCAAATCCTGTCTATACCTACTTATTAAATACATATGATTTGTAAAAATTTTGCTAATAACATTTTAAACAAGCCTAAGCTAACTTTGTTCCATAGTTGAATGGTTTTGCTTAACTCTCAGCAATATAAGGTACATATCGAGGGTAAAGTGGAGCAATCCAGGGAAAGGAGCAGTGCCCTGCCCTGCCCAACACCTCGGTGTAGTAGCTATTGAAAAGGGAACTTTCTGGTCGCTCTCGACTTGGGTGGCACCAACTTAAGCCAACTAAATGGTTTCAAATATTTATAACTTATACGAACCAATCTATTTATTATGAATTATTTGCTTGCACACAGTTGAATAGTTTCGGGAAATGTTATGTAAGAATAACGGTTTAACATCTTCCATTTGTTTGCACATATCAAGATAAATATATATGATATGTAAGAGAATATAGTTTGGTTTAGTTGGGTTTTATCGTATATCAACTATTGTAGGCTATTTAATACCAAGTTTGGCTTATACATATAAATTTGATCTATATGATCTGTAAATAAAAGTCAACAAAGTTAAAAAGTTGCAAGAATTGCTATATACGAGGCGCATACGATAAGTTTCCAGACTTTTTTCGTATGGGCACTTTTATTGATAGTACACTCATGAAACTCTAGTCCCCTTCGAAGTAATCTCCTCCGGCTGCCATGCACTTGTTGTACCGTTCCAACAACTTCTGGAAGGCCCCATGGAAGTCATTCATCTCCTGAATTGTCTCATAACGACAGCCTCTGAGCTTAGGGAATAACCAAAAGTCAGAGGGAGCAAGTTCTGGACTATAGGAAGGCTGATGGAACTTTCTTGATGCCCATCTTGGTCGTCAAATAGTGTGATAAGGATGGAGTTGTGGACTGGTGTATTGTCAAGCTGGAAATGCCACTGACCCGATTTGAAGAGTGTTGGCCTCTTCCGACGGAATCTCTCCCTGAACTCCCTTAAAAACTCAACATAGTAACCCTAACCCTAACCCTTTGGCCAATTAACTCTGGTGTATTGACTTCCTTACTCTTCTCACTTTTGACGTTTAACTCATAATCGTAGAGAATTTAATTATTGCGAATGCTCAACTACTTTTCCCTTGTGTCACACTGATCAAGGTTCAGTCCACGAGTACTTTTGTAGACTAACTCATTATCGTAGAGAATTTAATCACCGCGAATGCTACTGACCCGATTTGAAGAGTGCTGGCCTCTTCCCTAGGAATCTCTTCCTGAACTCCTTTAAAACCTCAACATAGTAACCCTAACCTAAACCCTTTAGCCAATCAACTCTGGTGTACTGACTTCATTACTCCTCCCACACTTCTCCTCATTCCTCACAGACTCCCTGCCTTCGTTGAATCTCTTATGCCACTCAAAAACTGATGCTTGATTCATGCAAGATGCTCCAAAAGCAGTCTGAAGTATTCCATACGTTCCGGTGGCATCATTTTTTCCAAGTTTAAAACACAATTTTTTGCATATCGCTCTTCTAAAGTGTCAGATTGCATTTCTGAATTTCACCAACTGTGACAATCAGGCTTTAGTAGGGTGTATTCCAATTGCTGCTGTAGCTGTTAATTTAAACCTGAAATCAGACAAATTGATCAGTCATGTCATAAGATATATAGCAATAACATACTGAATTTTCAAGTGTTAACGACAACTTTAAATGCCTATACGAAAAAAGTCTGGAATCTTATCGTTTGCCCCACCTATATGACAAACAATTCAATTAAACATTAGTCATTTGTTTATACACAGTTAAATTACCAAACAAATCTATTTCAAACGATTCAGTTTAGCATCGGTCATGTTTGAGCACAGTTTAAACGTCAAACATTTCTATTTGAACCATAAATAGGATCTTTTCTAGCGCTACCACTCCTGGCCAGAGAGGACATGAAAGAGATGGTAATGAAGGTGTACTCCATATTTTCCAAATGTCCAGCTGTACTGGAGGTAATTTACTAAGCTTTTTTGCTTAGATGTAGCACAAGGCCGCATGAATTGGACACCCAATGAGAATCGAACTCACTCGTGTAGGTTTGCTAGTCTACCTTGCTAACCATTACACCATCCGAGGTGCCCTGAGACGAAAAGAGAGGTAATTTACTAAGCTTTTTTGCTTAGATGTAGCACAAGGCCGCATGAATTGGACACCCAATGAGAATCGAACTCACTCGTGTAGGTTTGCTAGTCTACCTTGCTAACCATTACACCATCCGAGGTGCCCTGTCCAGCTGTACTGGAGCCTCATCATCAGATTGTTTAGTGTCAAATTCAGGTATCTTATCCCTCCGCAAAGATGCAGTGGGTATATTCTACAACCCAAGCCACCTGGGTTGGAATGGATGGAAAATGTTATCTATTGGGAATTTTGCAAGAAATTAAATGGTATGTGTAAAAACCAGAATATGTCTTAGTGAATGACACATATAAAATTTATGGAGATACCATTGCGATACCAACTGATCACTGGAAGATCAAACTTAGTCATAACAAGAAAAAAACTCAGCCATCTAATAGATTTTACTGTTCTGGTGTACTGCTGAGGGAAAATAAAATAAAGCAAAAAGAAAGACAAATATTGGGACCTTTTTAGAGAGCTAAAAAAATACTATGGAACTTGAATGTAACTGTTATACAATTAGTCGGTACAGTTAGAAAAGTCCACTGGAGCTTGGAAGAAAACAATGTTCAAGTTGGAAATCAAAGAAAGAATCAAGACCATCTGTAATACGGCATTGTTAAGATTCCCTAGAATACTGAGAATAGTCCTGAAGACCCGCTGTTATTCAGACTTCAGTGCAAGACCACTAGCTTATGCTGATTTGAAAAACTCCGAAAGAGGAGGAAAAGGAAAAATTTTTTTACAATAACTACAATTTACCAAACACCTTTTTTCCGCCTATTTTCCTGTTTGTCTGTCATTGTATAAATCAAGAAACCGTAAGGGCTACGAACAGTAAATTATTTGACGTAACTAATGAGGCTTCAGAACATATTTTAGCATATAAATTTATGAGAATTCTAAAATTTCAAAAGATTTTAACAAGTGATCATTTTTTACGCCATAAGTATAATGTTAACGTTATGTCCACAAGGTTAACTAAACCGAATCTTTATCTTTTTTCTAACAGTATAAGATATCTGATAGAGTTATGCCCCCTTTTTCATTAATATTTTTCAATGTTTCTTGCAAAACAAGAAAAACAGAAATAACATCCCCAAATTTGTGTTCCTGACTTTATATCCAGATAATGAGCAATGGCCAAAGGAAGAGGGGCATGTAATCGACAACGTTTATCAACAAAGCTGTCCCAGAGACAAAGAATCTTTTCACTAGATGTGTCGTTAGCCCAGTGAGCTGGGGTTGAAGAATACACCGATTGCATCTCGGCGGTGCAGTAAGACCCACCTGTCAACGAGTGTCCTGTTTGAACTAAACAATCTGACTGTGAGGCTCCAGTAATGCTGAAACATTGGGGATGTGGGGGACCGCGTCATCGACATCGCTCCTAGGTCTACACTGGCC
Source organism: Sepioteuthis lessoniana (assembly GCA_963585895.1). NCBI lineage: Eukaryota > Metazoa > Mollusca > Cephalopoda > Myopsida > Loliginidae > Sepioteuthis > Sepioteuthis lessoniana. The sequence goes on along the minus strand of CAUZXS010005461.1, from coordinate 39,786 downwards.
CGGAGAGGTGGCACCTGACAGGGTCAAATCTATGGGTCAAATAGAACTGTTTGACATTTAAACTGTTTGAAAACAGATGACTTATGCTAAATTGAATCGTTTGAAATAGATTTATTTGATCATTTAACTGTGTAAACAAATGACTAATGTTTAATTGAATTGTTAGTGAGACATAGCAATACTTTGAACCTTTTAATTTTGTTGACTTATGTTTACAAATCATATATATCTAATATGTATGTATAAAGAGGATTTGGCATTAAATAACCTTCAATGGTTGATATGCCATAAAATAAAACAAAACCAAATCATTAATATTTAATATATATGTATAAAAAAGGTTTTGCATTAAATAACTTACAATGATTGTTATGCCATAAAAACCAAACCAAACCAACCAAACCAACCAAACCAAATCCTATATATTTAGTATATATTCATAAAGAAGATTTGGTATTAAATAACATACAATGGTTGATATTCTATAAAAAATCAACCAAACCAAATCATATATAGTTAATATATATATATATATAAACCAGACTTGCCATTAAATAACCTACAATTGTTGATATGCCATAAAATCCAACCCAACCAAATCATATATATTTAATATACATGTATAAAGAGGGTTTAGCACAAAATAACCTACAATGGTCGATATACAAAAAAACCCAACTAAACTAAACCAAATCAAACGAGTTATGCTGTCAGCCATTTCCACAATAAAGACATTTCATTCGATATATCTCGTCAACCGCTGCCATATGATTAAGAATGTTGCGCGTTATTTTTTGCAGACTAGTTGAATCAACTTCTTTTAATATTTTCTTGACATGCTAATTAAAAAAATGGAAATTACTCCTCATCTTGACTCGATGAATAAACAAAAATCATAAACAGTTATAGGATCAAAATAATCAAATAGATACTAGTTTTGGGATTATGGAGAAACGATGGTGAATATCGACTTAACTACTCTGTCCTTGTGCTACATTTATTAAGGCTTAGTTAACGAAATATTTTCGTAGAATAATAGATCATTGTTGAGAGTTTGATCATCACCAGTGCTCAACTTCTTTGCCCTTGTGTCACACTGATCGAGGTTCCGTACATGAGTACTTTTGTAGTTTAACTCATTATCGTAGAGAATTCAATCACTGCAAATGCTCAACTTCTTTGCCCTTGTGTCACTCTGATCGAGGTTCAGTACATTAGTACTTTTGTAGTCTAACTCATTATCGTAGAGAATTTAATCATCACGAATGCTTAACTTCTTTGCCCTTGTGTCACATTGATCGAGGTTCAAAACATGAGCACTTGTGACGTTTACCTCATTATCGTAGAAAATTTAACAATCGTGAATGCTCAACTACTTTGCCCTTGTGTCACACTGATCGAGGTTCAGTACGTGAGTACTTTAGTAGTCTAACTCTTTATTGTAGAGGATTTAATCATCTCGAATACTCAACTATTGTGAACCCGTGCTCCATAGAGGTAGGCGGAGTAATACTATATAAACAAAAAGAGATTAAAATGAGGCAATGAATATGCGTAAAAGTTTGTATACTTGACAGGTACGTCTGTACGTAAACTGGACTCTGATATCTGAATAACTGGAAAATAGATCAATGAAATATATAGCTTAATGAAGAAAAAAAAAAACCCATTTCAAACCACAAATATTTAATATTCAACATAATCTCTCAATAATCTTAATTCCGAGATGAATATTAAGCATAGAGATAAAATATCAGTAAAAAGTTAAGATCAAAATATAGCAAATGACTGATTCAGATTACAGACTTATTGATCAACTCTTATATATATATGGAGGCGTGTTCAGTATTGTAGTCGATAAATATATATCTTTAAAGGGAAAATTGTTTGTCCACCCTATCGGTTTAACATATAATAAATGTCAACCAAATCCCCAGAGGAGAGTTTCTTGGTGATGGCATTAAACAGCATCCGGTGGTGAGGCTTCTGCTCTTGAGCTTTAGGGCGTGTGGACTCACCCATTCAATGCTGTTACCCTTTCGTACTCTCTGACCAGATGTGGTAGCATCTGAAAGGGCCTCTTCATTGGATCATATTGAACTGTTAAAAATTATTACGAAAATACACTTTTATCGTGTATTATAGGAGACCATAATTTTGAAAGTGAATTCGGCATGAAATGTCATAAAATCAACCAACCAACCAACCAACCAACCAACCGACCAACCAACGATGCATGTATTTCTCAACCCTTCTTCACTGAAGAGTTGTTGTTTAACGAAACAGTTTGACAGTGGATGACTATATATATATATATATATATATATATATATATATATATACATGCATGTATATATTTGAAGTAAATAAGTTCGAACTCCAGTTACGCTATTACGCTGACTTTCTGACAAATGATTTAAGGAAATGTATGAACCCCCCCCCTATTCACCTAGCTATGGTTTAAATACTACCACTACGGTTCTACTACCATGGCTTCAGTATTACACAACTCACAAAGGTTGATATTTTGTTAGAGAAAGAACGAAACTATGCGAAATAATACAAAATTATACAAAGTCGTTCAATTGTCGAGTATATATATATATATATATATATATATATATATATATATATATATATATATATATATATACTCGGACTTTGAACGGTTTTGTGAGATAAACGACCCTTAAATTGACACAGAAAAGTTATTTTTATCTAATATTCCGTGTAATCAAAGACCCCAAACTTTCGATTATGCGAGCCAACAAAAATGTATCTTTAACATCTAATGACATAAAGAGAAAACATTTAGACATTTACGTGGTATATTCAATAAGTTTCCAGACATTTTTTGTACAGGAATTAAAAATTGTCGTAGACTCTTGAAAATTCAGTATTCTATTGCTATACATCTTATGAGATGACCGACCAATTTTTAATATTTCACGTTCAAATGAACAACTCACAGCAGCAAATGGAATACACCCTACTAAAGCCTTATTGTCACTGCTGGTGAATTTCAAAAATGCAATCTGGACGTGATGACACTTTAGAAGAACGATATGCAATAAAATTCTGTTTTAAACTTGGAAAAAATGCCACAGAAACGTATGGAATACTTCAGACTGCTTTTCGACCATCTTGCATGAATCGAGCATCGGTTTTTGAGTGGGATAAGAGAAGGCAGGGAGTCTGTGAGGGATGATGAGGGGTGTGGCAGGAGTAAGGAAGCCAATAGACCAGAGTTGATTGGCCAAAGAGTTAGGGTTAAGGTAAGGGTTACTATATTGAGATTTTAAGGGAGTTCAGGAAGAGATTCCAAGGGAAGAGGCCAGCACTCTTCAAATCGGCTCAGTGGCATTTCCGCCAGGACAATAACTCCATCCTTGTCACAGACTATTTGACCACCAAGATTAGCATCAAGACAGTTCCTCAGTTTCCCTATAGTCCAGACCTTGCTCCCTGTGACTTTTGGTAATTCCCTAAGCTCAGAGGCTGTCTTTATGTGACAATTGAGGAGATGAAAGAGACTGTGACGAAGATCATTGACACGCTCACACAAGAGGACTTCCTTGGGGCCTTGAAGAAGTTATTAGAATGGTACAACAAGTGCATTGCAGTCGGAAGAGATTACCTCGGAGGGGACTAGAGTTTCATGTGTGTACTATCAATGAAAGTGCCCATACGAAAATGTCTGGAAACTTATTTAATGATCCTCGTATTTCTACTTTCAAAACTGTGGTGCAATCAAAATTAATTCGATACCTAAAAAAAGATAAAAAGTTACAGTAACAGGAAAGAGGTTGGAAGAATTTGGATTAACCACTTTACTTGAAATAAGAATGAGAGTTGATCTAACTGGAACTTTCAGACGGATTAATGGGGTATCTAAGGGTAAACATTTAAAAATATTTCTCTTCCAACAGGAAATTTACATTTAAGCCAGATTTCAAAAACTAATTCAATGAATCAATAGTAATATATTTTTGGAACAAATTACCCAGAAAGTATGAACAGCAATAGCGATAAAAAAAATAAGTAAGATTAAATTGGATGATTTCTGGAATAGTGGTAAGAAAAAGAATTAAAGAGGCATTTTTGTGAACAATTTGATGTAATTCTTAATAGAATTTGATTGGTAAGAAGATATTGTATTAATACTCTATATTTTCTTAGCCAAAATATTTTTAAAAGTTGATGTGAGAAGATTGTAGCAAGAAGAAATACCAAAAGAGGTATAAAAAACAAATGAAACAATTAATAAATACTGCAAAAAAATAATCTAATATCGACTTTGATATCGCCTGCAGTGTTTATTCCAAGTATCCTAAAATGTCACCACTGATTCACAATATTATTGATTGTATAAAATTAATGTTAAGTAAAATGTTTATTATCTTAACTAAAAACCTTATTATATAAACTAACAGCTTTTGTTTTGGCAGAGACTATTTAGAAACACTTTTGATCAAAGTGACACAAATTTTAGGGAGAACTTTTACTCTTCAAAAACATCTCGTGTAATGAACTTCTTATTTTTGAGATGAAAAATTCGTCTTATATATATATATATATATATATATATATATATATATATATATATATATATATATATATATTTGTGTATATATTTGTATATATATATATATATATATATATATATATATTTGTGTGTGTGTATATATGTGTGTGTGTGTGTGTGTTTGTGTGTGAATGTGTGTTTATATATATATATATATATATATATATATATATATATATATATATATATATATATATATATATATATATAATTGCTGAAAGAGATCTATGAGAGAAACATATATCATTGATTATATAAAGATTAAATTATTATTTAAGTTAAAATTATATTAATTTTGACACAATTAACTGGAACATATTTTGCTAAATGATCATCGAACAGAAGTTACCATGGTAATTGTGCGAATATTGGAATTAATTGACTTTAGAATACGTTCTTCATGGAATTATACAGTATATAAAAATCTGCTCTGTTGTAAAAGGAGAGGAAAATGTACTTAACATTAATCTGTTCCATGTACACTACTCAGTAAAAATGAATGGTTGCAAAAACTTCAACTACAACAATAATTACAATTAATTCACAACAAGAAGGTCTCATGAAAAAAATTAGTAAACGAATAAAATACTCAGGGACTTTGAAATTGAGACCGACAATTCCATCCAAACGTGATCCAATTATAGAAAAACGAATTAATTGTATAAAGATCAACTTGATTAGTTTTGTTTAAGAGAAGAGTTAAAAAGTTGGTTATCCATTTGAGTATGATCTTACATAGATATCTTAATATTTTATTTTTCTAGGCCATTGGTCGTTTTATCTCATCCTTCCATATGGTTTAATCTTCTTTGCTGAGGTAAATAAACAAGATGACTTATTTTCTTATATGTTTCACAACATTTTACCGCTAGAGTAGTTTAAAACATTTTACATTAGCATTCAATCTTCCTTCAATTGAAGTCGCTCTGTCCTTTCATTGGTGAGGGTCCTTAGCTCCCTTAGCCGCTTCCAAGAATCTCGCAGCTTTTAGTCCTACATTTTTATGACCCACTGGCAAATTATCAAGCAAGTTAGTGCAGCGGTAGCCCCTTCGTGCCTGGTAGTTATTGGACCTTATCATGTTTACCAACCCCTCCGCTCGGACAGGATATGACACAAGGTCAATTCTTTAAGCAGAGTTTAACAGGTTTGAATTCAGAGTTTTCCTTCTCCTAGAATAGTTGCCTCACCAATGCTGAAGAACCTAGTCTGCCCTACTATTTACTCATAGCTGGAGGGAAAATAATTGGATTCATACCTTTCCAAAGGGTATTAGTGCTATGTGAAATGCAATCAGTCTGGTCCAGGATTTGAACTCGTTTCGCCGTGTCCATTTCCTAAGACGATAACAATTACACCAAAGGCACCTCCTAGTTATTGGAACTTATTACTGCAAATTCCATGGATTTTTACGTAGTTGTTTCTCCTGACATCGGTTGTATATGACCAAACATGGACCTTCATAATTATGCCACCCTTGTTGATAGTTGAATTATGTTGCCCATCTTGTCCAGAGCCTTGTTGGTAATAAGGCTGTTGGGCCATGAGGCCCTCTTAGTAAGAACCAACAAAGTTAGGAGACTAAGGTCGTCAAGGGTTACGAGTAAAAAACTGCTTATAGAGGTTACCCTCTATATTGCATACTTTTGTTCAAGGATGACATTGTGTTAATCAAACCCAGGGAGCACCTTCTTCAAAGCAATTGTCTATCTTTTAGCTTTTTAAAAATTTTAAACTCTGTGACCACAGGAACAGCAAAATCAAGCAGGTGACAAGTTCTTTTTTTTTTGTTAAAAAACATTAGACCTATTAATATTATTATTATTATTTAACTCTTTTGAGAATTTCTTACGCCAGCGTTAGCTGAAGGTTTTTCACGGGAGTCTGACTGACTTCAAGTCTCCAAAGTACAACTAAGTATTTTGGCCGATCTTAACAATGCTGTAGTTTGGATGGTCTCCACTCGTTTTCTTACTTCCAAGTCCTCCACTCCATGTACCAATTCTTATATGACTGTACATAGTGCACCAATTAAAATTGGTATCACCGTCACCTTCATGTTCCATAGTTTTCTAGCAAGGTCTAGGTACTTTTCTCTCCTTTCGTTTTCTTTCAGTTTTATCCTGTAGTCAGCCGGAACGACAAGGTCCACTATACAACAGACTCTCTTTTTTTGTTGACTATAACTAGGTCTAGTCGTTTGGCCGAGATTTGCTAATCCGTTTGTATCTTATAATCTCAAAGAATTTTGTGCATCTCATTTTTAGGGCGGGTTTTGGGGTGTGCATATACCATTTACTTTTATTGCCAAATTTAAACTTCTTGCACAAATCCCAGTGAATCACCATGCCAACCCAGTTGTTATTGTTATTATTATATACTCTTTTAGAGTTTTTCATATCAGCGGTAGCTGTTAGTTTTTTACTGGATTTTGAGTGACAGCAAATCTCCTCAAGTCTCTAGGACTCTTATCAGTATTCTGGCCGTTCTCAATAATACTGTCATTTGGATGGTCTCCACTCGTCCGCCCACTTCCAAATCCTCCAGGCCCTTTAATAATCCTTTAGTTACGGTGCCAAAAGCATCAATCACAATTGGTACAATCGTCACTTTCATGTTCCATAGTTCTTTCAATTCTCTAGCACGGTCGAGGTACTTATCCTTCTTTTTACATTCTTGCAGTTTTATTCTGTGGTCAGCCGGGACAGCAAAGTCGACTATTTTGCAAATTCTCCTTTTTTGTTGTTGATTATTATAAGGTCTGTTCTTCTGGATTATTATTATTTTATTTTTAGTTTTACTTTGAGATTCTTACAATCCTTCACCGGTTCTTTACCCAAGATCAAGCCTGAGGCCAGGTAATGATTATATTTATTCAATGTATCAGTTTTTTGCTACCTTTTGTTAACTGTCACTAGGTTTGGTCTTCTGGTAGTATAGTCAAATTTGAATTCCTGGTACAATTCCCAGTGGATCACCTTCCCCCAATGAGACGTCTTATTGTCATTATCATCATTATTTTACTTTTTGAGAGTTTTTCACACCAGCATTAGCCGATGGTTTCTCACTGGATTTTGAGTGACACGAAGTTCCTTCAAGTTTCCAGGACTCTTCTCAGTATTCTGGCTCATCTTGATAATACTGTCGCTTGGATGTTAACCAATCGTCCTCTTATTTCCAAGTTCTCCAGTCTCTGTTGCAAACCTTTCGGAACTGTACCGAACGCACCAATTGCAAGTGGTATCACCGTCATTTTCATGTTCCGTATTTTTTCAATTCTCTAGCATAGTCTAGGTACTTATCTCTCTTTTAGCTTTCAATCAGTTTTACCCTGTCGTCACCCAAACCGGCAAATTCAACTATTTGACCGGTCCTCTCTCTCTCTCTATTTTTTGTTGACGATCTCTAGGTCAGGTCGTCTGGGCGAGATTACATAACCTGCTTGTACCTCAAAATGCCAGAGAAGTTTGTGCGTTTCATATTCCAGGACTGATTCTGGGTTATGCATATACCATTTTTTTCCAGTTTTTCTTTTTTCTTTAAGTTTTTTCTGTGATTCGTTTGAATGGCGAATCGACTTGTTACAAGTCTGGCTGAGATTGGGGAGTCAGTTTTCACCTCAGACTCATAGAAAGTATTTTACCTGGACTGTCACAGATCTGTGCTCATAACACGTGTCTTCAAACTTCAGTTACTTGCACAATTACCTGAAGAACACAATACTAACCCAGTCATACGAGGGGTGTACGATAAGTTTCCAGACTTTTTTTCGCATGGGCACTTTTATTGATAGTACACACATGAAACTCTAGTCCGCTTCGAACTAATCTCCTCCGGCTGCAATGCACTTGTTGTACCGTTCCAACAACTTCTGGAAGGCCTCATGGAAGTCCTCTTGTGTGAGCATGTCAATGACCTTCGTCACAGCCTCTTTCCTCTCCTCAATTGTCTCATAACGACAGCCTCTGAGCTTAGGGAATAAACAAAAGTTACAGAGAGGAAGGTCTAGACAATAGGGAGGCTGAGGAACTGTCTTGATGCCCATCTTGGTCAAATAATCTATGACAAGGGTAGAGTTGTGGGCTGGTGCATTGTCCTGGTGGAAATGCCATTGACCCGATTTGAAGAGTGCTGGCTTCCTCCCTAGGAATCTTTTCCTGAACTCCCTTAAAACCTCAACATAGTAAGCCTAACCCAAACCCTAACACTTTGGCCAATCAACTCTGGTCTATTGACTTCTTAACTCCTCCCACACCTCACAGAGTCCCTGCCTTCCGTGAATCTCTTATGCCACTCAAAAACTGATGCTCGATTCATGCAAGATGCTCCAAAAGCAGTATGAAGTATTCCATACGTTTCTGTTGTATGTTTTCCATGTTTAAAACAGAATTTTATTGCATATCGTTCTTTTTAAGAGTCCTCACGTCCAGATTGCATTTTTGAAATTCACCAGCTTTGACAATCAGGCTTTAGTAGGGTGTATTCCAATTCGTGCTGTAGCTGTTCATTTAAACCTGAAATCAGAAAATATAACGGTTTGATCATTTAAATGTGTGTAAACAAATGACTGATGTTTAAATGGATTGTTAATCATACATAGCAATACTTGAAACCATTAAATTGTGTGCAAAAGAATGAGTTTAGACTTGTTTAAAAACGTGATCAACAAAATTAGTTTATAATTCACTTATATCTAATATACGTATAAAGAGGTTTTGGCATTAAATTATCTAAAATGGTTGATTTGTGATAAATAGCATTATTCGTAAAAAAGATAAATAAGTGAAAAAATTTAACTGAGGGCACCCCCCCAAACTCTGGCTTGTTTAAAAATGCTGTCTAGAAAATGTGTTTAGAAATATTATTTACATATATATTAGTTTGTATAAAAACGATACGGTATTTAATAACCTACAATGCCATAAAAACAAACCAAACAAAATCCTATATATCTAGTATATATGCATAAAGAGGATTTGGCATTAAATAACCTACAATGGTTGATATGCCATAAAACCAAACCAAACAAAATCCTATATATCTAATATATATGCATAAAGAGGATTTGGCATTAAATAACCTACAATGGTTGATATGCCATAAAACCAAACCAAACAAAATCCTATATATCTAATATATATGCATAAAGATGATTTGGCATTAAATAACCTACAACATTGGATATGCTATCGAACCAAATCAAATCATATATATCTTATGTAGATGTATGAATAAGATTTGGCATTAAATAACCTACAATGGTTGATATGTCATAAAACGAAACAAAAAAATTAAATCTAATCTATTAAATATATGTGTATTTAGAGGATTTGGCATTAAATAACCTACAATGGTTGATATGACGTAAACCCCAACCAAATCAAACGAAACTAAATCCTATATATTTAATTCATATGTATAAAGAGAATATGGCATTAAATAACCTACAGTAGTTGATATGCCATAAAACCCAACCAACCCAAATCGTATCTATTTAACATATATTTATCAAAAGGATTTTGGATTAAATAACTTCTAATGTATGATCTGCTATAAAACCAAACCAAGCCAAATCCTGCATGTTTAATATATATATATATATATATATATATATATATATATATATATATATATATATATAGGGTTGAGCTCTTTTGCGAAGGAAGTAAATGTGTTGTCATTAGCGTAAATGCAAGGCCCTTCATATGAATTGAGGTCTCGGTAGCCGTTAAGTGGATATATGTAAACAATAACAATTGTGATTCATAACCGTTTAAATTTCCTTCGCTTGCGGTGGTTTCCTCGTGGCTGAGTGGTAGAATCTTGGATTGGTGTTTGAGTCAACCTTATTTCGATCCCAGCTTCTGGAATCTAGCCTGTCTAACCACACTGAAGAGTTCTGAACGAAACAGATCAGTCTGTGGATGACAATATATGTATATAAACAGGATTTGCCATTAAATAAGCTACAATGCTTGATATACCATAAAGCCAAACCAAATTCTGTATATTTAATATATATGTATAATAAAGGATTTTTGCATTGAATAACCCATAATGATTGATATGCCATAAAACCATTTAATTTTTTTCGATTTTATTATTCATATCTTCCTGTTAATCATTGAATTAATCTTTTTGCTGCAGTTTTTGCTTTTTGCTATTTTTTTCTACTGTCTTTCTTTAATAGCATATCAAATTTCGTTTGTAATTTGATGCCCATACAACCCTTATAAAAGGACAAGAGTGGTCATATTTAACTCATAGCTGGGAGAAAAAGAGAATTCATAGTCCCAAGAGTATTAACCCGAAAGTGAACGAAACAGTATAACTGAGTTTCAAACTCACTCACGACGATATCGTAGGCCAGTGCATTAGCCATTACGTCACGGAGATTCCCACTCTTTTTTGTGTGTAATCCACCATATCTTAACTCTCGCATCGAATGTCTTAAACGTTTGTATCGACTTCATATCGTACGTGTTCGTCCTAAATAGTCCTCATCAGTGTTCCCGTTCCGTACTCTATGTTTCAGTGTTTCTATCCAGTCCAATTTCGGAAGGTTACCGAGTATCTTACAAGGAAAATATTCCTTTCATTAGGTTATAACTGCGGAGTTTTATTTCCATTAGTTTACTTCCTCTTCTCAAGAATTCCTTCTTTATTTTTTCTTTGTCTAATGTCATATTAAACTTCATTTTATGCCAAAGCCATCCTTGTAGAAAAACAGCAGTGGCACTATTCAACCCATGGCAGAGGGGATAAAGGGGTTCATGCTTTTTCTAAAAATATTCGCCTGAAAGTGGACGTAATTTCGCAACTGGGGTTCGAACTCGCTTACGTCGAAGCCGTAGTCCAACCCTTTAACCATAACGTCAGTGTTCTCGTTCCACAGAAATCCCTTTTTATGTATTTACTCTCCTGCCTCTGTCAAGGACAGGATGTGACATAAAGTCCATTTTTAAGCGTAATAGAATTGGTTTGAATCTAAAGATTTATTTCTCGTATACTAGTTGTTTAACCAAAGCTAAGAAAACACCGTCTGTCCGACTATTTACCCATAGCGAGAGTAGGAGAAGAAATGGATTTATGTTTTTCCAAAGAGATTTAGCCCAATTCGTTGAGGTACGCGCAGTCTGACTGTTATCATTATATGAAATGGAACCAGTAACAGGAGTTCAAATCCGAGACAGGGCTGTTTTGTGTTTCACTGCACACTTATGCCCTTTGGAGTGATGTGAATCCATTTCTTCTTCGCCTGCTACTGGGAAAATTTGGGCAGAATTGGTTATTTAGCTTTGGTTACAAGAAGAGAAACTTTGGATTCATATCAGTTTTCTAAGCATAAAAACTGACCTTGTGTGTCATCCTGCCTGTGGCAAAGGGTTTTGTTACATACATACATGCAATGTAAATGTTCTGCTCTCTTAGCTAGGGCTTTGGGGAATACGGGGGACCCCTTCGTTGCCATTGCTCCCAGGTCCATTCTGGCCCGGCGTTAAATAGAACTAACAGCATACTTATGCTAAACTGAATTGTTGGACTAAACTGAATAGCTTGAAATAGAAATGTTTTTGACATTTAAACAATACTTACATTCAAACTGCATGCTTATGCTAAACTGAATTATTTGAAATAGAACTGTTTTTTGGCATTGAAACTGTACTTACAAAGAACAAGAATACAAAAGTGTTAACATGAATGTACAATGAAACCGATTACCTAAACACTAGGAATAAAATATGCCTAGACGGGTTAACATGTCATTAAAATCAATGAATCAATTCAGTGAGTAGCGTGTTTTTCACTTGTAAAATTCTTTTTCCATACAAAGTGTTCAAATATAAAATCTATGTTACTTACTATAACTGCAAGATAAAACAACAAACACCGTTCTTCTACATGGAAATCTTGGGAATTTAATGACCAACGAAGTTTGATATGGAACTAAACAAAACAACCAACCAACTAATTAGTTAACCTACCAGATAAATAATAAATAGTGTTCCCTTTTTTTCTAATAAAACTTGTTACATATAGTGTATGGATACTTGTATCCGTGGAAATTCCACGAAATATATACATAATAATAGCCCAGAACATTCTGTAACATTCTGACATCAATTCTGGTCGATTTCAGCCCTGTCGGCTGGGAGTGTAGAATACACCGACTGATCTACAGAGGGGTAAAACCAGCTTCAATCGATTGTCTTGGATATGACATAAAACAATCTGACGGCTAGGCACCAGCTTTGGAGATTTAGGGAATGTCGAGTACCCCTTCATTGCCATGGCTCATATATCTACTGCAGTGGTTGCATCTGATAGAGTCCTCTCTATGGGTCAAATGGAACAAACGATGTGCAAACAATTGATTGATGTTAAATTGCGGCTGTCATACAGCAATACTAGAAACCCTTTAACTGGGTGCCAAAAAAGTGCAGGCTTGTTGAAGAATGATATCAGCAAAATATGTTTACAAATCATAAACATATCTAATATATATGTATAATTACCATTATCATTAAGGTGTGCCGAAAGCACAGATTGCTTTGACGTTCGCTATTTGTCCTTATCAGTCTATCGTTCTTGATAACCATTCTTGGTCAATGCCAAATCCTCTTTATACATACACATTAAATGTATATGATTTGGAAATAAATGTTGTTGATGAAATTTTAAAATAAGCCTGAACTCATTTTTTTTTTATAGTTAAATGGTTTCAAGTATTTTTGTTAACTCCCAATCATTTTTCAGCACACAGTAAAATATTTGTATATTCGATAAGTTTCACTACTTTTTTTGTACAGGCATTTAAAATAATCGTAGACTCTTGAAAATTCAGTATCTTATTGCTATTCATCTTATGAGATGACTGACCAATGTTTATGATTTCAGGTTGAAATGAACAGCTACAGCAGCAAATGGAATACAACCTACTAAAGCCTGATTGTCACGGCTGGTGAATTGCAAAAATGCAATCTGAACGTGAGGACACTTTAGAAGAACAATATGCAATAAAATTCTAATTAAAACTTGGAAAAAATGCCACAGAAACGTATGGAATGCTTCAGACTGCTCTCCGACCATCTTGCATGAATCAAACATCAGTTTTAAAGTGGCATAAGAGATTCAACGAAGGCAGGGAGTATGTGAGGGTGGATGAGTGGTGTGGGAGAGTAAGGAAGTCAGAACACCAGAGTTGATTGGCCAAAGGGTTAGGGTTAGGGTTACTATGTTGAGGTTTTAAGGGAGTTCAGGAAAAGATTCCTAGAGAAGAGGCCAGCACTCTTCAAATCGGCTCAATGTCATTTCCACCTGGACAATGCACCAGTTCACAACTCCATCCTTGTCACAGACTATTTGACCAAGATGGGCATCAAGACAGTTCCTCAGCCTCCCTATAGTCCAGACGTTGCTCCCTGTGACTTTTGTTTATTCCCTAAGCTCAGAGGCCATTGTTATGAGACAAATGAGGAGATGAAAGAGGCTGTGACGAAGGTCATTGTCACGCTTACACAAGATGACTTCCATGGGGCCTTCCAGAAGTTGTTGGAACGGTAGAACAAGTGCATTACATCCAGAGGAGATTACTTCGAAGGGGACTAGAGTTTCATGTTTGTACTATCAATAAAATTGCCCATACGAAAAAAAATCTGGAAACTTATTTAATGATCCTCGTACTGTTAGATAGTATGATCAAAATTTAATTTCTAGCAAAACTCCTAGTGGATCATCTTTCACACTCAGTCGTTTGTTTTCTTTTTTGTTTATTTGTTTGGTTTTTATGGCATTTCAACCTTTGTAGGATATTTAATGCCAAATCCATTTTTATACAATAAACGGTTCTATTTCTAACAATTCAGTTATACATAAGTACACTGTTTAATTGTCAAAAAACATTTCTATTTTAAACTATTCAGTTTTGTCAGCTTTAATTCAAACAATTCAGTTTAGCATAAATATAGTTCTTATTTACACACAGTTAACTGTCAAAACAGTTTTATTTCAAACAATTCAGTTTAGTATACAAAACAGTTCTATTTGGAGCAATTCTGTTTAGCATAAGTATGCAGTTTACTTCTATTTTACCCATACATAGGACCCTATCAGATGCTACCACGGCAGGCCAGAGTGGACCTAGGAGCGATGACATTGAAGGGGCACTCTGCATTCCCCAAAGCATTACTGGAACGTCAACTTATTTAATGATCCTTGTATTTCTATAAAACTCACAATTTATTATCAGGCATTTGTTTGCATACAAATTTCATTCTCAAGAATAACATTTGAATAGGTAAATATTTTTTGGCGGGAGGTTCTTTGTTTAAAGGAATATCAACCCGCGTGGGTTATCTAATATTCAAGCCAATCTTGAAGAAGAAGAGTAGAGATATTATATAACCCAGAAATTGGGTAATAAGAGAATTCATTACTTTTCCAAGGTCAATTGTCTGAAAGCAAACATAATAGCAAAACGGGAATTTGAATTTGCTTACATTTCAGTATGTTAACCACTACGCCACGGAGACTCCCACCTGAGGACGTGGAGGACATTACTAAAGATACAGCGTCACAGATTCACTTCATATCAAAAGAAGCTTTTTAGAAAAAAAAAATGAAAAAAATATTCTGAATAAGTGGGTTGGATGTTGAAGGAAATTAACGTTTCATTTTTAGCGATGATGCCGCTCAATCACATTCTTCGGAAATGCACTGGCGGATACAATCTTCATAAACCGCGAGAAAAAATCAACCACCTAATGACAGTTTGTCAAAAATGAAAACGAATCGGAAACCCAAATACAGGCAGTAAGGATTTCCAGTGAAGACAGAGATGGAATTTGGTAAAGAAAAATGCACCTGTTAATAATGAAAACTAGAAAACAACAAATGACGGAAGGAATCATCATCATCATATCGCGCTGGTAGCACGGATATCCATGACCCTCTCTCGCCACTCCTCCCTATCGTTCATCGCCCTAGGTAGGTCTTCAGGACAGCATCCCGTATCCTCACATAGCTGCTGAATGTATGTTCGTGCTGGTCGTCCTGCTTTTGCACGGCCATGTGTGGGGGTCCATAAGAGTACATCTCTTATGAGTTCGTCCCTGCTTAATAGAACTACCAAATTAAGGAAAATCAGAAGACTCGGAGAAAGGCAACTCACTAATACCAGGAAATATTAGAAGCGTGCACCATCATATATGTGGAGATGAAAGAAAAAAAAAAGAATATCTCTGCGGAACGAGAAAACTACTCGAAACTAAATTACATAGAAATCTTATCAAAAGGATAAATACTTGGGCGGTCGCTATCGTAAAAATACTCGGAACCATTCTTAAAATGAACCAGAGAAGAACTTCAAATAGATCAGAAAAAAAGAAAACTCATGGGGATGCATAAGGCCTTTCATTGACGTAGACAGACTCTATGTGTCAAGAAAAGAAGGAGGGAGATGACTTACCAACATTGAAGATGGCGTCGATGCATCGATACAATGACAAGTGAACTATATAAAAAAGCGCGAAGGAAGACTGATTACAGTGACCAGAAATAATACAGACATCATAAGTATCAACAAAACAAACATAACTTGAAAATAAAAACAAGAAGAAAATACAACTGTATTGACGTTTCAAGCGACAAACAAGCGGTATCTTACCCAAGAAAATTTGGACATGGCTGAGAAAGGGAAACCTCAAGAGAGAAACTGAATCTTTTCTGAATGCAGCACAAAACAATGCTATAAGGACTATGACAAAGCAAGAATAGACAAGGCGCAACAAGATAGATGTAGACGAAACGATCTATCATATAAGAGAATACCTTAGTATACCCGACCAAGGAATTATTAAGAAGAAAAAAAAAACACTTGCTCTCTTGTGGATTTTACCTTCTTAGCGAACCACAGATTAGAAATACAAGAAATCAAAAAGAGAGACAACTACTTAGACGTTGCTAGACAACTCTGAAAGCTGTAGACCATGAGGGTAACCGTGATGCCAATTATAGTTGGTACGTTTGGAACGGTCCCCAAAGACTTGGAAAGGGGACTGAATTAAAAATCTGAGGAAGAATCGAGACCATCCAAACCACCGCAGTGTTGAGATCCACCAGAATACTGAGAAGAGATTTGGAGGTCTGATGTGACTTAAAATCATTCAGCCTCCAGTAAAAGACTCCCAATTAATGCTCTTGTTAACAACTCGCAATGAGTAAAATCATAAAAGTAAGTAAAGTAAAATTAGCTGATTGTAGTCTATGGTGACCTGAAGGCTCCCTTTTCAATAGCTACAACACCAAGGTGAACGGGAGGGCGTTAATCTTTTTCCTTGATTGCTCCACTTATCCTTGATCCGTATTTTCTAATGCTGAATGTTAAGCCAGGAAGTATCAAGTACCATTTTTTGAGTCTTTGGTATGACTCGACCTGGGATTGAACCCAGGTCTCCTGGACCATTGGCAAACACTCAAACCATTATACCAATGGGCCGGTTTTAATAATAATAATAATGATAATAATAATAATAAACACAGCACAATGGAATACGTAGGTTATGTGGTGAAAGAGACGAAACGATTAATCTCTTAGCACTGGTCAACAACAAAAAAAATTGAAATTGTGTCAAGGCACCAAACATATTTTTACCTAATTTGCGGGCGCTGACTCTGAAAATGACATTACTTTTTCGAGGTTAGCTCCTGTTTTTGCCGTACAGAAATGCGTCATTTTTGGAAAAAAGCAGCTTTTTAAAAATTTTCTGTATATATGATATTGACCGATGGCATTATTTCCCAAACTAAAATCCTAGAAACCTCCCAATACGTATCGAAATCAACAAATATTTATCTCCTTGTTGAGAAATACTCTTTGCAATGTAAATCCGACCCTAAGTCTATAAAAATAACACGATTGAATATATTAAAACCATCAAGCATTTTTATCAAATCATTTAATAAACTAGCAGTAGAAATAAAACCATCGTGAGCATAAGAACTATGGTAAAAATATTCTTTGTCATGTTCAGTGTTTGTTTTCACGTTCCTTTTGTTACTTCTGCAGCAGTCAGTCATCATTCGTTAATCCCATCGTCCCTTGTAGCACTCTTCCATTCTTTTAATATCCTGATGGAATCGTTCTCCTTGCTCATCACTCACATCAGCACAATTACCCAGAAATTTATCTAGATAGCTATGTAAAAAATAAATCTTTATACTCATATTAGCGCCAATGTCCTTTAAGCTTTTCAACAGCTTTTCCATTAACTCCGAGTAGTTTTCGGCCTGGCGATTGCCGAAGTTTTTCAACACGTCAAGAAACGATATTCAAGTGCGTAATTCCAAGAAATTCATCGAATTATCAAATTCATCATCGTAAATAAATTCCTTTATGCTATGGTGAAACCATTGTACATGATGTCCATCATGTACAATGGAATGGGAGCATTCGATTGGGATGTCTTTAGTTGGAGTTTCTTTCCAATTGTGAAAATAAAAGCTCTCAATGTGCTTGGTTTCTTTTCACTGTGAAGAGTGAAAAGTGATGAGATAAATTTATGAATATCAAACAGAAGATTTTAAGGTTTCATTTTTTTATGTCACCTTAATTACCAGGTTTACTAAAGTGTATTACTGATTATGTTTATCAGTTAATTTAAATTTTGGCGATAAATTGGAAACATTTTGTACTTCAATTTTAAATTTTTTGACTCAACAACACTTTTTTCTGATAAAAAATAGTTTATTTCAGGCGGCTGACATAAATTGCTCGGCCTAACTCAAAATCAATGGGTTTCTACAACTTTTATTAATTAAATTTTGCGATCAGCCAAGTTTTAAAATTGATCTTTTTTTCCAAAAATAAGCAAAAACTCTAGCTGATCATGAAAGACTAAGGTTATTTTCGGAATCAGCGCCATCAATTTAGCTAAATAAGTTGTTTTGTTTCTTGGCACCAAAAATCGTGTAGACGATTGTAATAAGTAAATGTATAAAACTAACATAAAAAAAGAGTACAAGACTGAGTGGGTAAGGCTATTCACTGGGAATTGTGCAAAAAATTTGCTCATACTAACACATGTACAAACCAGAACCCATCCTGGAGAATGAGATCCTCAAAATTCTCAGAGAGTTTGAGATACAAACAGATCACCTAATCCCGGTCAGAAAACCAGTTGAGGGTGACCGTAGTCGAGGGCGACCAGAAGGCTCCTTTTTCCATAGCTGCTACAACGAGGTGTAGGGGAGGGCGCAACTCCTTTTCCTGGATTGCTCCTCTTTACCCTTGACACGTACCTTATATATAGAGTTAAGCAAGGAGGGATCAAGTACCATTTTAAAAGTCTTTGGTATGACGCGACCAGGGATTGAATCCAGGTCTATAGAACGATTGGTGAACACTCTACTCACTAGGCCAATGAGACTTAGTAATAGCTAACAAAAACAAAACAAAACAAAAAAAAATGAAATGAAAGAACTTGTCGTATTGTGGACTTTGTGGTCCAAGCGGAAGAAATAATAATAAAATAAGAGAAAACGAAAGGAGTGACGTGTACTTGGACCATACCAGAGAACTAGAAAGTTATGGAACGTGAAGATGACGGAGATACCAATTATAATTAGTGTGCTCGGAACGATCCTGAAAGGCTTGTTAAGGGGACTGGAAGTGCCCGTGGTATAGTGGTTATCGTCGTAGGAAATGGACACGGCGACACGAGTTCAAATCCTGAACGAGACTGATAGCATTTCACATAGCACTAATACCCTTGGGAAAGGTATGAATCCAATAATTCTCCCTCCATCTATGGGTAAGTAGTAGGGCAGACTGATTCGTCAGCCTTAGTGAGGCAACAAGTCTAGGAGAAGGAAAACTCTGCATTCAAACCTGTTAAACTCCGCTTAAAAATTGACCTTGTGTCATATCCTGCCCGAGCGGAGGGGTTGATAAATATGGTTAAGGGGACTGTAAGTGTTGGAAATCGGATGACGAACTGACTTCTTCTAAACTGCTGCATTACTAAGATCAGCTAGAATACTGAGAAGAGTTCTGGAGACCGGAGGGGACTTGCTGTCACTCTGACTCCTGCGAAAAAACATCAGGTAACGCTTATGTGAAAAAACTCGAATAATAATAATAATAATAATAATAATAATAATAATAATAAAAGCAATAATAATAATGATAATAATAATGGTGATGATGATAAGGATTTTAATACCGGTACAAGCAGTAGTATGAATGTTCTAATTAAAGTTTATTGTGGCGATGATGATACAACTGAAGTGTCTTGGTCAGTTTGTGTAATAATCATGTATAATATTTATATAAGTAGCCGCGAAATAATAGTCTTCTTAAACGGACGATTTCTAGGTTATCATTGGTGGTATTAATATCTTGAGTTACAATTGCTATGGAATTGCTAAGTGTGGTGACTAATGTGGTAACAATAATACTATTATTGCTGTCATGATCATAATTCCTGTCGGTCAATATAAGCCATAAAGCCCAAATGCTGTTTGAAACACCACAAGTAAAGCTGTGGAAGATGTCACTGTCTATGTGTTCAAGTTTGCAATATATAGGATCAGGCAAAATGATCTGACACACCTGATTTAAATCCGTGCAATTTTTTTCTCTGGGGATACCTCAAGTCAAAGGTATGCTGTAATCGCCTTAAATCTATTGAACAACTTAAAGATGCAATTCGTCAAGAAATTACTGCCATTCCACATGAAATGACCCGCCGAGTTATAGACAACTTTCGTGAACGCCTTCGACAGTGTGTAGACAATAACGGATCCTATTTGACTGATTTAATTTTCAAAACGTAATGAAACAGAATGACATTATATGTACTTTTCGAAAATAAAAACACTTTTTTGTTTTTTTACTTTATCTGTCTTTTATTAAACCGACAAATATGTCAGATCATTTTGCCAGAACTTTATATATATATATATATATATATATATATATATATATATAATCATGTCGTGCCACTAGCATGGATATCCCTGACCCTCTCTTGCCACTTTTCCCTATCGTTCATCGCCTCTTGCAGGTCTTCAAGGCTATATCCCGTATCCTCACATAGCTGCTGTATGTATGTTCTAGCTGGTCGTCCTGCATTTGATCGGCCATATGTGGGGGTCCATAGGAGTACATCACTTATGAGCTCGTCCCTGCTTCTCCAGCAGTGTCCTGCGTGTCTGGTTCGTCTAACTTGGATAGTTTTCGTGATGGGAGGCAGGTGGCCGTATAGTTGGTGCTTTGTTGGGTGTTGCCGCCAGGACTTATTCAATATTGCTCGCAACATTCTTATGTAATTGCCGTCTAGCTTCTTCTACAGCCGTTTTGTTAGCGTCCAAGTGGTGCATCCATACAGCAGTATCGCTGCCTAGAAGAAACTGCGTTATTTGGTGATTAGCGTTCTTGTTGGTATGCAGAAGTACACTAAAAAGTGGTGTCCTTAGTATGACACTAAAACGCATTTGATGGTGCGGCTCAAAGTCCCACCAATGGGTCAAATAGATCTATTTTAAAATCATTAGCGTTTGATAGGAATACTTGAAACCATATCATTAGGTGCAAATTATACTATTTACCAACCCCTCCGCGCGGGCAGGATATGACACAAGGTCAATTTTTAAGCGGAGTTTAACAGGTTTGAATTCAGAGTTTTCCTTCTCCTAGACTAGTTGCCTCACCAAGGCTGAAGAACCTAGTCTGCCCTACTGTTTTACCCATAGCTGGAGGGAGAATAATTGGATTCATACCTTTCCCAAGGGTATTAGTGCTATGTGAAATGCAGTCAGTCTCGTATAGGATTTGAACTCGTGTCGCCGTGTCCATTTCCTTCGACGATAACGACTACACCACGGGCATCTCACGGTGCAAATTATAAGTGTTAAGAATAGTTAATTGAAGCTCAGGTTGTTTTGGATTGATTTTAATCGAACTCCTAAGGGACACACTCCTGTGGACCCCTTCACATGGACGAGCGAAGGCAAGACGACCAGTTAGAACCTATATACAACAGCCTTGTGCCGATACAGGATGTAGCCTTGAAGATCTACCGGGAGCGATGGACGATAGAGAAGGTTGGCGGCGCGACATGATGATGATTATTCGACGTGTTGCTGGCGAAAAATACTGATTTTAGCATTAAATAATCCAAGAGGGGTTGATATACCATAAAACCAACCAACCAACCACCCAAACAACCAACCAAGATTACTTATATACGTATAAGAGTTGTACCTATTTTTGGACAGCTTCTTATTCAAGTTTTTGGTTTCATAGTTTTGATGCAATATTTCGGTAAAAAAAAACAACAACAAAAAAACACTTCGATTTCTTGAGATCTGGGGAGTGTAGAGTATCCTTTCATTGAAAAATACTCCTTGGTCAATTCTGACCCAGGGCGATGGAAGCTGTCAGGGTCCCGTCTAGGGGTTAAATACATCTGTTTAAAAGTCATTTATATCAAATAAGACCGTGAGCAAAAAATAAAAATAAATAAATCAAAAAATAATCTTCAGAAATAACAACACAACCCCCCAACCCCAAAATGAATGTAGAATGAACGCGATTCTCTGACCTTTAGACATAAAAATAATTCCATGCCATTAAGATCCATCAGCCAATCAATTTACAGGGGTAATGTTGTTCATTTATTAGTTTATTGACTTGGTTGATTAGTGTGTTGTCAAAGAAATAGTAGTGTTCTAGGGTAGTTAATAAAGATAAGATATCAATAAATAACCGAATGAATATATATATATATATATATATATATATATATATATGTGTGTGTGTGTGTGTGTGTGTGTGTGTGTGTGTGTGTGTGTTCGTATGTGTGTACGTGTGTGTGTATGTGTGTATTCAACAAAAAAATCAGGCCTCGAAAACAGTATTGGTTGTACCTTACAATAGTTGTTCTAGTTGTTGAGTAGTGGTAGTAGGAGTGAATCAGAGGTGATGATGGCAACAGCAGTGGTGGTAGTGAAGGTGGCCGAGGTGGTGGTGGTGGTGGTGGTGGTTGTAGTAGTACCCAGTGTTTGTGGTGACGCCCGGTGCCCGTTAGAATCAAGCTGAGGCGTGTTTGTTGCAGTTCTAAAGCCCGACCGTAGTTTTCATTGGTTCGAAGTGACAAGCCGGGTTCGTAGCACTGTCATTACCCGGACAATATAAATGAAACGATTTCTGTAATAGTTTTGTAAATTGCAACCTGTTAAGGAGGAAAGGACTCAATAATAACGGGACATAGCGACCAAATTACCCTAATGATAGCGCGCAAATCCACGAAAACGATGCGCGTACACATAAAAGCTATAGCTTCGACTTTGGGGATCCGGCTATTTAGTTGTGATTTTCTAGACTTTAGAGGTAGTAAGAGAAAGAGTTGTGAGTGGGAAAAGATTGGGTTAAGAAGAGAGAGTGTGTGGAGAGTTGTAGAGCGAGATGTGCTCTATTCTGCCTTACGGATCCGTTATGTCTTCACTTTCTACTGTTACGGCCTACCGTTTTCTCTATAGACTACTATAGCGGCCGGCACCTTCTTTCACACCAAAGGTGAGACAGTGTCTGCTTTTGTAACGTCATCATCATATAACCATTACATCTCAAGCTTGTCTATATTTTTGTCCTGTTCTTGTGCTATGAAACCAGCCTATCTATCTATCTATCTATCTATCTATCTGTTTCTGTCCACATCTATCTATCTATCTAGCTAGCTAGCTAACTTGCTGGTCTATTTGACCCACTTATTCCCATATCTATCTATCTATCTATCTATCTATCTATCTCAATGCTTCACTCCACATCTATCTATCTATCTATCTATCTATCTATCTATTGTTACCGGCCTTGGTTGGTACAAATCCAAAGAGTTCGCTAAAATTCTTTTCAGGGTTTTTGAGTAAAAGAGGGAGTTCTAGCGAGTTTGGTCAGTAAAGTTTGATAGAAATTTAGGTTAAACATAAAAAAAATCTTGGTTTGTAAATAATATGTATATTCAAAAAAAAAAAAAAAACCATGCTTATTTCGACACAATCCGAAAATTTGATAAAAATGGTGTAAAAACAACCGAGCCATGATATATTGTTAATCGATTGATATAAAATTAGATTCTTCCTGAGATTTTAAAAGATTTTTACTTTAATCTAATATTCTTTTATTAAGCGGTCGAGGGTTTTTTTTCTTTTTTTTAATAAAAGAAAACAAAAAGATATAAACATATTTTCCTCTTATTAAGTAAGAATTTTTTTTTTTTTGCGAAATCAATAATATTTAAAAAAAAGTTCGAACCCACAGATCTATCTATCTATCTATCTATCTATCTATCTATGAGTAATGTATATATCCACGAGAGATTGCTTTCTGAGATTTTTCCTGATTTTCGTCTTATCTTCCAGGTATCCATGATTATATCGCTCTCGTTCCAAAGCTACCCGTTACCAGTAAATAAATGACCAATTCCTTTCTTTCTTTCATTCTTTCTTTCTTTCTTTCTTTCTTTCTTTCTTTCTCTCACCCACACCCATGTGTTGCTGACTGATAACTTTCGTTTTCAAGATTTTTTATTACAATGCTTTTTTTTTTCTTCACCATTTAAAAGCTCTCCGCCGATTTTAGCAGTGGTAAAACTTCCGATCACCATAGGCGCCGTAACCACAACATATATATTACTATTGCTACTACTATTATAGAGGCTTTTAATGCTGCTGCTTGTTGTAGTGGTGCACCAAATCCCCTCAAGAGTGTATCTATCGCAGTTGCACGTTTTCGTTAGAAAAAAAAAACAATAAACAAACAAACAAACAAACAAACAAACAAACAAAACAAAGCAAAAACTAAACAAAAAATACCCAGGAAAATGAATATCTTAATGCAATCATTCAAATGTATTTTTTTGTAAAAAAAAAAAGAAAAAAGAATAAATTATCATATAATACAATTATTATTAACGTTGTTGTTGGAGTAAAGTTATTGGCAGTCATAGTAGTAGTGAGGATAATAGTAGTAATAGTATCATCTTGAGGGAATTAAGAACTTTCAAATCAAGTGTCCGTTAAAATACGGTCGAGGCTTGTTTTTCTAGGCTTAACACAACAATATATATATATATATATTTATATATATATATATATATATATATATATATATATATATATATATATATATAATATCTATTCAT